>JACN01066122.1:0-13246 GCA_000787155.1 Scartelaos histophorus | reverse complement strand
TTTGATATATCGTGCAGCCCTATTTTGCAGTATTCAGAAATAACCACAAGGTGGAGCCAAACTGTCTCTTTTAAGCTATTTTTCTTCTAAAAAACTTTTAAAATCTTCACTGGAATCAATATTACCATTTCTTAATACTTACGACTCTTTAACTTCATTTATCTTTGACAGTTCGGGCTTTTAGCTGTTGCTTCAGTAACATCAGACTTTAAAACAGAAATGTCAAAGGTGTTCTCCTGGTGCTGATGACGAAGCTGGTAAGACGTTGGACTGCTCTGAGAACCAGAGTTTGTATCCACTTGGTTTGCTTGAATATTGCGAACTTTACTACCCAGCAGGCCATGCTCTTCAAATCTGGCACCAGTTTAACTCGATTGTCACACTATGTAATGATTTCCAAATCTCTTGGTATGATATTTTCATGTTATGTATGTCATCTCTAACATTTATTGGGATATTTTGTAGAGGCTACCAAAATTGTGAATGTACTACTTTTTCTTTTTAAAATGCCTTGACAAGCCTAAAAGACCTAAAATTTAAAAGTGCTAATAACTGCTATTTCTAAATGTAGTCTGCATTGAAATGGAGCTAAGGATCATGAGCTTTGTAGGTCTGTTTTATTTATTTATTTTTTGTAGTTATTGCTGCACCAAGCAAAGAAACCTGTGATATTATTATGAGACTTTTACAATATTACAATGTTTATATTATCCAGAGATTTCCATAATTTCCAGTTTCTCTTAAATGTTTTGATTCATATGTGTAAATTCAGTCTTTTGTTTTGTTTTTAATATTGAAATGCACTGCAGGGATTTTAAGGTACTTTCCTAATCTAGAAGAAGAAAAGCTCTACTAGTTCTACATTACGGCATTTATATTACAAAATGTGAAATACTGTGGCTATGTTATCTTAACTCTTCTATCTTTAATTAACGCCATCTTTGTCTTGGGTAGATGGTGTGGAGCGGGGCATGTACCCTCTGTTCCCCGGGACACCCCTGAGCCCAACCAGCCTCTTGTCACTCAAACAGAGTCAGATCTGCACAGCCCAGAGTTTACTTGAGTACTTCTGCAGAAAAAACTACTGGCCTCCTCCAGAGTATCACCTCTACTCCACACCCGGGCATGACGGCAAGATGCTGCTACTTTACAAGGTAACAGACAAGGACTGAACCAGGACTAACTCAGGACTGAACCATGATTGAACCAGGACTAAATCAGGAATGAACCAGGATTACATCTGGACTGAACAAGACTAAATCAGGTTTGAACAAGGACTGAACCAGAACTGACTGAATGCGACAGGTCACGAATCATACTCGCCAACACAGTGCAAAAGCTCCTCACCCGGATGGAGACATCTGAAGCATGTACTCGCTACATCAGGTGCTCCTCGCTCCATGATCCAGGTGCTTTAGTCCCAAACTCCACTAAAAGTTTCTACAGTCCCTGACAGTCTTGTCGCTTATCAATTTTGTAGAACAAAAGGTTATAACTTTAAATTAATCGATTGGTTTTAGAAATGTCTCATATGAAAGCTAAAACCCTCCCAAATTATACTAAATATACTAAAATAAATTTGCTTCACTGAAGAAAGATTGATCACTTAATGAATACAGAAAGGTCAGATTTTGGCAAGACAAAAGTCTTGTCGCCTTGTCATATGATGCAACCAGTCCTAGATTACAGCCTCAGCCGTGATCAGTTACTGATCAATCAATTGGTGGGTGTGTATAAAAAGAACCACAGCACACCAGACCTTCACATCAACTGCAACTTGACCTCTGACAACATGCCTAAGATCCACCCGGAGACCAAAGTGTCAATTATCAAGAGGCTGAAGACCAGATCCACTGCTGAGGTGTCTGACACCTTTAATGTGTCTCAGCGTTTAGTACAAAGAATAAGAAAAAGATCTGAAAAGACTGGAGATGTTTTTGACAAGAGTGGAGATGCTTTTGACAAGCCCAGGTCCGGCAGACCCCGCAAGACAACTGCTCGGGAGGACCATTTGTTGATTCCAAAATCCAAGACCGGCCCCTTTTCCACTGCAGCAGAGCTCCACCAGGCCTGGTCATCTCAAGTCCCTGTGTCAACCAGAACAGTTTGTTCTGGCCAGCCCAGTCACCAGACATGAACATCATTGAGCATGTCTGGGGCAGAATGAAAGAGGAAGCATGGAAGGCAAAATCAGACAATCTTGATGAACTTTGGGAGGCATGTTTTCTTTGCTATTCCTGATGACTTCATCAACAATTTGTTTGAATCACTGTTAAACCGCATGGATGCATCCTTCAAGCTCATGGAAGTCATACAAGATATTAAATATGGATCTCACAGCACCACTACTTAATTCACTGATGTTATGCAACATATTTTTGTATTTGAAGTAAATTATTTGTTAAATTTTCTGTAGTCGACAAGACTTTTGTCTTGCCAAAATCTGTGTATGTGCACTATATTCTCTGAGTGCCTAGGCCATTTCAAACAGGTCCTAAACAGTGCACTTGAGTGTAAAAAGCAAAACAAAGGGTGATTCATTACGCAAACAAAACAGCGTATTCGCAAGGTGCGTTTTAATGTGTGCGGGTTTGGGTCTGGTCCCTATCATAGAGTGTATAATCTTTATACAGTGTATGGTATAAAGAAGACTGTATATTCTTTATACAGTCTATGGTCCCAATACTTGAACCCATTTGCTCAGAGCCTTGTAAACATGAATTAGTTTATAGTAGAATAGTGAAATTCTGCACGGCATGTGCATGGAGCCTCATTAAAATGCAAAATGCAGTTACCGCATTCACCTGGAACCTTTGTGCGGTGTGATTAATCATACCGCGATATTGCAATATTGCGATTACCGCGACAGCCCTACCCCGGACTAAATTAGGTCTAAGGCAGTACTGAAACAAGACTAAATCAGGTCTGAACCAGGATTAAACCAGCACCCAGGACTAAATCAGATCTAAACAAGGACTACACTTTATAATTTGATGCAGCCAGCATACAGCAGGTGTATTTTGACCCTAAGAGCTGCATTTACAATGTGTCTGTACTGGGGCAAAACTGTTTTGCTCAGCTGCATGGACAAAAATGGGAATTGACACTTAAAACTTGTTTTGACACGAACAGATCATGTGTTTCTTGGATTGACTGTGATTGACTGACAGGTTAATTCGCCTGTCAAATATCATTATTTATTCAAGTAATTCAATTTGGAGTCTTTTCTTTGTCTAAAGCTTGAGCTGAGACAGGTAGATATAATATAATATAAAATGATGTGTGTTAGCTCAGTGATAGCGCATATCTGTGACTGAATTTTAATATTTAATCTGAGCCCATCTGTCAGCAGAGGCAGGGGGCGAGACAGCGGGCGACTAAACCAACGGTGATTATAGAAAAATGAACCACACTTTTAGTCTTTACTTCTTTTCAGCTTTTTCATTTTCAAAGGGCACATCAGTGTTACGAGAAACAACCTTTATAATTGCATTTTTAATTTCATTTTAGTTCCTCATCCTAATTATCCACCGGTTATGACCGCTTTTCACAACTTTCAAAGACCAGAGCGAAGTTTACCATCATGCTACCCATTACACCAACTATGCTAAAAGTACAACAGCCTTACTTCCTGGTTTGGGGACACTGAATTTGTTATGTAATATGCACATATTGATCATTTTTACATTATATCTGCATTGGAAGGAAACGTTTTTGTACATTAAAAATAGAAAAATACTCCACTCTGTCTTGTACTGTATGTATATTTGTCTCATCTTACTTTCTGGGTGCTCCCATTGGGTGTCACTCCAGCCACTCTTTTTTAAGATGATTTTGCAGCCTAAGACAAAACGATTTGCAGGATATGAAAGCCTAGTTACCGAAATGTTGCTCTACTGTTAATAAAGCTCTCTTTTTGACAGCGTACGGGAGTTTTAAAAAAATATATATATTTTGGCAAGCTTTATACACACCCTCTCCAATGCACCTGGCCACAGAAAACCATGTGCAAAGTACCTTCTTGATATTGAAATCTTGATAACATAAAAATGTCTGGTGCAGTCCCTTTAAACATGGATTTTGGTTTCACTTCATACTTAAGAATATAAATATTTCTTTTATAAATTTGTAACAAGACCCAGTGATGTAACCAAGCCTGTTTTAAACCAAACCTAAAAGAACTTTATCAGCCCAGTTCAATTCATTTGAACATTTGTACATGAAGTCGAATTAATGTATGGATTCTGCTCTCTCCAAACAATATGAATAATTGAAAATAAATAAATAAATGCATACAGCTTTGTAAATAATAAAATACAACTTCTGATAAAACTTACAATTTATTCACAAAGTTCCCACCTTGTCACTGCCTTCTTATGTATTGTCCTTGAGTTGTTTACATTGGTTTTCTCTGGTCTCATTCATATCCTATACATGTATTTGTCCTTGAGCAAGGAGGACACTGCATACAGGTACCTTTTATATCCCCCTCCCTGTCCATAAAAGTTTAATGCTATGTGGTTGCTGACATTTACACCTTCACGAAACAGCCCATTCGCTTTTATTTGTACTCTTTCTATTCATGTTTTTCTTCAATGAGTTTTTCAAGGTTGTGTTAGACAACTATAAAGAGTAATGTATTTATTTCACTATAAACAAGCATCAAACTACATTTTTCTCTTTAATGACTGGATATTGACATACATGACGTGAAACGTGAAAAACAGAACTAATTAATTTGATACATTTTACAGTGGTCTAGTTATTGCTTACTCAGCCCTTGCATTAGAATTCTGCTTTCCTGTCTCTGTGGGTTTTCAAATTTGGTGGCACGGCGGCTAGCGCTCACACCTCTCAGATTTTGGGTTCTGTGTGGAGTTTTCTCCAGGCTTTCCCCCACCAAAAAAAAAAACAAAAAAAAACAAAACATGCACCATAGGTAAAATCCTCCAGATCATGGAGATGGCTCCCTGGGCACACTATATGCTTCCCACTGCTTCTGAAAGGATGGGTGAATAGCAGAGAACAATTTCACTGTGGGGATATTAAAAGTCGTACTACTGCTGCTGCTACTACTGCTGCTGCTGCTGCTACTACTACTACTACTACTACAAAAAATACCTTATGTAGTTTCATTAGTGGAATGCACTCTGATTGTGTTGTGGCAGCACAGCAAATATAGCTTTTTCAAAATAATAAAAAGGTAACATGACAAGCTAAATATGTTATGTGTTAGCTATTAATACCCATAAATGTAATACCTCCTTTTTAATTATTATGACAGGACTCTTTCTTCCTTGCCTCTATTCTCGGGGCAGTTTTTTTAACTATTTCTGCTTTTTTTTTTAGGTGGTCCTGTCGTCCACACGCAGCACTTATATCCCGGACAAACTGTGTGTTCTTCTGGACGATGCCAAAGAGCTGGCGGCTCAGACCACGCTCTGGAACCTCGGTAACTCACACCATCCATCAATGTCATCTCATATATACACATTAGATTACATAAAATTTAAGCAGTAAAATCCAAAGTCAAAGGTGAACTATGGTTTTTAATGCTTGAAAATGCACTCTTACTGTTAACAGGGTCACCACTCCACAAATCTGACCTGTAACTAGTCTGGTCAGCATCACCTGCTTTTCTCCATGGAGATACTTGAAGAAAAGTTTTATGCCATTCTGTGGAAAAGCAATATGACTCAAAATGAAAAGCATGTCAGTGAGGAGACTAAACTACATTGAACATATTGGAAAAAACAAATGCAATTGTGATTCATTAAAGTTTAAGATCTTGGCAAAGCAGTAACATTGAGGCAAGCAGCTGGCATCTCTATTTTAAAAACATTTAAACATTTGAAAACTAGAGTTATCAGGTCATCTGAACTTTTCTTAAATTAAATCACATTTTTAGAGAAAATCTCTAAAGTTCTGCTTTTGGCTCTTGCAGCACTTTTAAACTTTAAACTGGTCCAGATTTTACCACATTTTAAAATGAAACTCATTTCTCACAGTTACCAGAATGAGCTGAAAGTCAGACTTTGAGAACAGTTACACGATATTGCTCTGACCTGGGGGTAAAAATCATTGCCAAGAGTAACAGCTCTTCTACCTATGGTCACTGTTACTTCAATAAATCTATAAATCTTATAAAGGAAGAACTCGTACTACTACTATTGCCAAAGTAATATCACAATTTTCATACAGAGATAGGGGACTCCAGCCCGTCTCCTGCCCTGCAGACCCCACCGCCTGCATCCAGCCCAGTGTTGACCTCTCCTCTGTTGACCTGCGAACGACCTCTGACCCCCTGCCTGTCTCTGCCTCCGCGCTTCCCTCTGTCTCCTCTGATCCCACCCACTGCACTGCCTCCCAACCAGTCGCAGCGCCTTTACTTTAGCCCACCGCCACCATTTTACTGAAACAGTGTGAGTTATATTAATGTACATATGACAAGTGCATACAACATATTAGGCATTTCACATAGTTAACACATCATAATGTTTAAGATTTAACAAAAAATCTTGCCTGACTATTATTTAGTTTGTTTGAGTAGGTAGAGGTATTCTGTTTTAGAACTCTGCTCCAGTTCCAGTATATTTTTTCTCTAAACTTTTTATCCTCAAAATGCCACTTAACTGAAGTACAACTATGATAAATATTTACTACAGTTATTACCTCACCAAACAAAGTAATAATTAGAAAAGCATGTATACCTGTACTTTAACTCCAAATCCACTTTATTTATGGAGCACATTTTGTAAACAAGCAATAAGAAAACAGATGAAAGACGATGTACAATTGAATCCTGGTTTAGGCATAGTTCTTATATCATAAAATTTGGGACTAAACCCAGAAATAAATCTGCACTAGATCAGGACTAAATCAGGACTTAAACAGAACCAAATCTACATCAGGACCAATATAGGACTAGTTTAAATGTAATCCTGGCTTTAAATCCGTTTATTTTCTTTATCTACTGGTGTTGTCACGATACTAAAATGCTAAACGTTTTTGATTTTAATAATAATTAAAAAAATCTCTTCATTTAGACAATGGGCATATACTAGTCTGTGTCTTACACTTATGATTCAGAAGTAGTCCTGGTAGTAGTCCCAACAGTCGGGAAAATATGGATCCCGAAGAAAGTTTAATGTTTATTTTGTTTAGTTTATGTAGATAGTGTTAACAATGTTAACGTCACTAGCTCCAGCTAATAAACTGAATCTGTAAGCTAACGTTAGGTATCGGTGACAGTTTGGCTCTTACATGTTCAGAAATCCATCCGACTTGGTGTGCTCCCGACTAGCCTGAGTTTATGCCTTGGAATTTGATTGTCCGTTTGATTGCACTTTCCCGAGTTGTAGGTCGTTTTTTCCCGAGCCCCGAGCACAATAGAATGGTCAGTCATTTGATACAACATTTATTGTCATATTCATTTCAATTACATTTTGAACAGCTAGAACTAGCTGAACTATACATTAGGGATGTAACAATATCCAAATCACTCGATACAATATTTTCTTGATGTGCATCTCAAGGTACGATATTTATTCAGATATTTTGTGGAGGCTTACAAAATTATGAACATGCAACTTTTTACTTTTGCCATAATAAACCTTTGGTACTTTTATAATACAAAAATAAGATTTAAAAATGCTTAATAACAATTTTTCAAGAATCATGGTCTGGTGTACTTTTTTTTTTTTTTTTTTTTTTTTTTAGCTATTACTGCACCACAACAATGAATTAAAGCAAAGATGTGATTTGATATTTTGTGATTACTAACAATATTATTGTGAGACTTTTACAATATCACAATATTTTGGTTATTGTTACACCCCTAGTGCCTGATTTTTGATACTTTTGTGAACCCGAATTGCTACCTTCTCACTAACTATTTGTATTTTGCTCCATCTTTGCAGAATAGTTGAGTTCACTGAGATCTCTTCCTGGTTCAGTCTTGGTCCTGGACTTTCCCTAGATTCTGGACCTGGTCTTTGGTCTTGGACTTTGGTCTTATCTCTGAACCTAAGAAGGTTTGTTTTGACAGTTCCTCCCTTCAAGTCCTGTTCAGATGTTTAAAATTTCAATTCTTCTGGCGCCATGCTCTGTCTTTATCTTATTTTCTGAGTGACAGAAATGCAAATGTTTTAGACCAGGTTTAAACTGAATTTTTATCAATGTTTTAAAAGAAAAGTATTTGACAGGTAGCGGGACTGTTGAGGGATTGGTTGAAAAAATGTCAAATTGCATTGTTTTAATTCCACGGTTCCACTGTTAAAATGTAATGTCAGAGTATCAAATAGGAGCAACTTCTACTAAACCAGGACTAGACTAGGACTAGACAAGGACCAAACCAGGACTAGACTAGGACAAAATTAGGACTAGGCTAGGGCTGAACCAGGCAATGTGAAGAACAGGGTGAATGTTGCTCCTTTGTTACTCTAAACAAGGTTATATTTGAATGTGTTTAACATTTCTTTTCTCTTTCTCCGTCAAATTATTTTGAATGTAGAAAAAAGACAAATTCAGTGTAATTCAGACTAAAACTAAAATATTAGATGGAAAAAAATGCAAATAAAAGTATATGTAATATATAATTGTTTTATTTCACTGTCTGAGGAAATGTTCTTGTTGTTCTTGTTCTTTCTCTGTTAAAAGTTTAAAAATTTTTTAAACTTAAAACTTTAAACTTAAATTTTTTATAAAGTTTGAGAGAGACAGTTTTTTTTCAACCAAATGTGTGTTTTCATTTTACAATACATTTTACTATTTAATTTCTATTTCATTTAATTAAAAAAATAATAATTTTAATTCAATGATCTGTGCGAGTCCAAATTTGTATTTATTTCTTTTTGTGCAAAAATTTACACTAATTTTGTTATTCCAATGAATGTGATGAATAAATCAATATAAATAATATTCCATTAAACTGTAGCATAAAAATAATAAATGTATATGTATGTAAGAAACAAATGATAAATCTAAACATTTACATTAGTTATAACACAAAAATTTTTTTTTTTTTACTTTTATTTTGAAAAAAAAAAACAAAAAAACGCCTTGCTCCTCACTGACTTCCATTTCTGTTACTTTCAATTGTAAAAATAAATTAAAAAAAATAAAACAATCAGGAATGCAAGTATTTGTAGGATTACAAAAAAAAACTCAAACCAATCTAGAAAAATTGAAATATATAGATATAGTTAATTTAAACTGTAGACGTTGTTAAAGCCCACATGAACCAAATGATACATGTCTTAGTCCCTTAAACCCATTACCGGTAAGTCTACTTCCCTTTTTTCTGCTATTGTTATTGTCATTTCAATTTTTGATTCATGTACTATTTTATTTAACTTTTACTGTCCATGTCTGAACAGTTTTGAGTTCATGTTTTAGTAGTTGTCTCTGTAATCCCTTAGGCCTTAACAGAAAGAATACAAAATATACCTGGAGTTGTGTTTTGTTTCATTCACACATGAGTAACCCTTTAATCTGTCGACATCTCCAAAGCTCAGAATGCTTTGTTTTTCACCTTGTGATGTCATGAAGTTAGTGGGTAGTTTGCAATTTAACAGCTTATTTTACTTTTGCTCCACAATTTTAGGGTTGAATATATCCAAATAATTTTAGCGAAAGTGTATGAGGTTTAAAAACACAATGGAGCATTTCCTGTATTACTACATGACATCACAAGTAGGAAGAGAGAAGAACTCAGTCTAAATATGTATAGTTTGTGTGTTAAATGTGTGTGACTGAAACAAAACACAACTCCAGGTATTTTTTTAGCATATCGAATGTCACCAGGCGGACACGTATCGTATTAGGATACGAGTATCTGGATATGCATCATGGACTCTGGATCAGGCTATTGTATCTGAGGTACTTGGTAATAACCCACTCTACTGACAGTCCTTCTTAGTCAGATACTAACAAAGCCTTTTTGTTTTGTTTTTTGGCTGGTGTTTAATCTATTCCTCGCTCCAGTGAACTCCATCAGCTGTGCTCCACTTCCCCCCAAAAGGAAACAAATCACCGAAATCACCGTCGCAGAGTTTAGTGTTTAGTCTTCAGCTCTGGTAGGTGGCTTTATAAATGCATTAAATACTTTGTCCATCAGAAACAAGGAACAAATAAACAACCTCCAGTTTTCAGATAATCTAAACTTTTTTGCCTGCTCGTGCATCCATTGTGTCGTCATCGTAACGGCTGAATATTCTGCCACAGACATACATGCAGTCGCCCCCGCATGATCACTGCAAATGATCAATAATTGATCATGCAGTAAATGGACTGTAGTCTTTTTTATGCAAGACCACGGGTTTGTGAAATAAAAGTTCCATTCAAGGCCAAAATAACTATTTATTCTAAAGCAGGAGTGCAGATAAGAATGTTTGCATTGGCCCAAAGTTATTCTTCACTTTCCTTACACATTCTTAGCATTAGCGAGTATTTACTGCAGTTTTAGGACTTTCAGTAGACCAGAGCGGACCAGGAGTGCTGTCCTACTTACTGGTTCTTGGACGATAAAACACTCTAAATAACACTGTTATTTTGTGCAGACAGTACAGCGATCTCATACAAAATATATATCTCTGGTATTTTTCATTTTGTTGTGTTTCTACCAAGTTTTCTCAGACTTTGGCTCATTTCTACTTTTTAATTTCTGATCTACACCGCAGGGAGTTCAGGATTTGGTTAGAGCTTTAGCCTTGCCTCTCTCTGCTCTCTAAAGATACGTCTTCCTGAAATACTCTGCATGTCCTCTAGGGAACACTGTGATCAGGGTGAGAAGTTTAACATGAGGAGAAGTGATGACGAAACAGACCACAGAGTGTCAGATTCATTCATGCCTCGGTCCCTAGAGTAAAATATCAAAGAACTGAGAAAGAATTAAAATATGTTAAAAAAAAATATGTGAATAAATGCCTTAGAGACTTTGGCTGAATCACATCTAACATTTTTAAACATAGGGTGCACAATATATCCAAACTGGAATTTGAGTTGGTGCAATTATCAAATAGCAAAAACTGCATGTTTTTTGTTTTTTTTTTAGGTAATAGATTGCATTTTTTATAGAAAAATCCTGTACCTGTAGTTTAGATCTCTACTACATGTTCTGAAATTCATGGACTTCTTGTATCAGTTTATATATCAGTGTTTATCTCACATGTTAAGGCTCCTGAAGTTATTTACCATGTGCACTCTAAACAGAATCCTACTTTTAAAACATCACAAATCTTTTTAATTTTGATTTTGTCTTACATACTCTTAACTTCTTGGGTTCTTTTTAAAGTCAATACAGAAAAGCAAATTTAATCACAATAGCAATACTTGTCAAAAAAGTTGAGAGCTGTATTAATTATACGGTTTTAGACAGGAATACCAATTTCATAGCCAATACTATAGCTTTAAGTATCTGCCGATACCCAATATCAACCAATACTAGTACTGAAACTGAAAACAGCATTTATTTCCTTTAAATAAATAAAATATCCAAATGTTTTATGTAGCTCTTATGTATTTCAAGCAACTTCAGAACAGCAGGTGTGTAAATAAAAGTTCAACTATTCTGAGATTTTCTGAGTCAACCAGTAAACAGTCTTATTACATGAATTTATATGTCCAACCAGGATATAGACTGAAACAATATTGGGAACTGATATGCGATCCAGCAAGTTTTACCAGTATCGGAATGATGTGTCCCTAGTTTTAGACTATTCAGTCTATCTCTGCTTATTTTGTTGTGTCTCTTGGCAAGACACTTCTGGGGTAACCAGGATACTTATACGCATGTAAACACACTCATTGTTGATTTGAAATATTCCCACTGCCTTAAGTTCAATAGCACTTACACAACTAGCATGCTAGCAGCACACTTCCTGATTATTGAACCATAAAATACTTTCTAATTAGATGCACACAGCACACAGTGGTCTAACTGAGTTTCATATATTATAGATTAAAAATATTAAAGCATCTTTTTACAGTATATCTGTACTGGGCCAAAACAGATTTTCACACACATCAGATTATTAGCCTGGGAAATGGTTTTCCAGTTATTTTTGGATTTTGTTATGTAAAACTATTCCAACCTGAAAAGATAATAGCTTCATTGTTTTCAGATGAAAGAAGTTTGGTCTCCATGGAGTTCCAATAACCTAGAAACATGATAAGAAAGTGATGTATCTCGAGTCTCTAAACTTTAAAATGGCTCTGATATTTGCCCAGAGGAAAACAGATTTATCATTTTCATAAATATTTCCAGGATAAATATGGTCATTACAGTGCGACTTGGAGATGGATCGGACACAAATAAAAAGTCCTAAAATAGATCAGAACCAAATGAGATAAAACTGTGCTCTGTGCATCTGTGGGTATTTTAGTACCTAGTTAGGTCCTGGTTTAGTCCTGGTTTAGACCAGTTTAAGATTCTGGTTTAGTTGTACGGTAGTTTAGACTTGATTTAGGTTTGGCATAGCTGTCGTTCAGTCCTGAATTGGTTCTGGTTTAGCTGTGATTTAACAAGAATTTAAATAGACTTACTTGCAGTTCAATATGTCCACGGTGTCTCAGATTCTCTCCCATCCTCCTGTATTTCCTGTAGTGTTTAACCGAGATGGGGCAAGTGAAATGACTGCAGATACTCAATCAAGAGCCAGTAATAGACCAAGACTTGTAACAGGACTAAATTAGAACTAAACCTGAACTATAGCTCTTGTAACCAAGACTAAAACCTGAAGTAGACTTTCGCTAACAGGTTTAAACCAGTAGAATCAGGACTGAATTTTAACTAAACATGGACTATAGCAGATCTAAACGAGGACTAAACCCAGACCACAGCGGGTGTAAACCAGGACTAAAATATTAACTCAACCTGGAATATAACGGGTCTAAACCAGTACGGAGAATTAAGACTTTTTTCTGTGTCTCCTGGTTCCTGTCATACATGCAGAAAATGTTCTTATGTCAACACAGCGTCCCATTTTTAATCCCTTCGGAAAATGCCACGTGCGTTTTTTTCTGCTCAAACACAAATCTCCTCTGACTAAAAAATATATATGTCCCATGTTGTGTCTCCTAAAGAAATATGACACTTTTCAACATGAGGTAAAATATATATTATAATTTTAATCCCAGTGTCCCTCATGAAGAGAAGGTGTCACATGGTTATCCGCCCTGATTCAGCTAGAGTAAAGCATCTATGTGAAAGAAAAGGGAAATGACTATACCAGGACTATACCAGGAC
>KN512223.1:1486-29487 GCA_000787155.1 Scartelaos histophorus | reverse complement strand
GTACAGTCTGTTACACAGAAGCAGCTGTGGATGTGATGAGGAAATGAAATGTGAAATGATCAATCAGTCTGAACAATATGACCAGCCGCTCCACTGTGTTTTTAAAGCTGCAGTGTCACCACAGACTTTTAAACAAGTGGACTGGGGTCAGATAAAGTGAGGACGTGGATCATGCAGGGTGGGGGAACACAAACATATGAAGAGCAGAATGACAAGCTCACAGCAGCAGGTACAGAGGGGAGGCAGTTTATCAGTGTAAGACAATTGGAGTCGATGGAGCCGGAAGTGCCCCCATGCTCATTTCCTGTAGCGCAGCAGCTAGCGTGTTAGCCATGGCTGTTTATATATAGGTCATTACCTGCTAACTAACACCTTATTTAGATTACTGTGTTACCTTTTATAGTTTTGAAAATGCTGTATTCACATTTTAGACGTTCTGAATACTCTGTCACTTTGCTCCTAAGGCTAAGTCAATCCCCCGTCAGAGCGCTATCACATACTTCTATGATTACTATCCATAGACTGTATAAAAAAGTGGACTAAGCGAGTGTGACGTCTCCCATAGCGTTTAGCACCGCTGAAATGAGGCTCGCGATGCTTCACGGTTACAGGAGCGAATCTGGAGCCAGGCTCTATGTTATGAATGGGATTTTTTGACTAACAAAATAGTGAAAAAAAAATCAGGATCATGTGTCGCGGGTTAATAAGAACATTTTAAGACCAAGATGAAGAGGATCAGTGCAGCAGTTACAGAGAGACGAGCGACAAGATCCTAATGTAAGTCAATGGGAGCCAGAGTCAGAAGGAGCCAGAAGAGCCTCCTGGAGCACTTCCTATTTGGCACGCGGCGGCTAACGCGTTAGCTATGTCCACTCATATATACGGTCTATGTTACTATCGCACATTGCATCTGGTTTGTGAAGTTGTAGTGTAAGGAGGTTTCGAAAAAGGTTAGGAAAAAATCCCTAGATTACTCAGACATGCATGGATCACATCTAAAAAGGTATGTTTTTGATGAGGGAATATTATAAAATGGTGGAAAGCTCCATAAAGTCCATTTTACGTAAGTCTTTACATAATGATTAAGTGTCGTCTACCTTGTCTCCATGGAGATGTTATTGCGACACCACCTAGTGACTAGAGGAGAAATAATACTTTGGCATTAGTCGTTAAATGAATCCAATTAAATGCCCAAATTTGACCTTTTCAGAAAAGCACTTGAATGTAATTTTCCTCCGACACACACACAGCCCGAGGGAGGTGAGGACTGTTTGGTCAAAGCACGTCAGAATAGTCTTGTTTCTATTTTTTCTGTTCCAGGCAAAACATGAAATAAATGAAACTTTACGGGTGGGTGACATCTGTTTTAGCTCCGTGGAGATGTTTTTACTTCGCCCGTAATGTTTCGTATTAGAAGAAAACTGAAGAAGGCGCTTGGATGAGCTGCAAATGTATTCAATCAAAAAACTTTTGTCCAGTACCAGAATTGAATTTCTCTGTTGCCATGTTTCATATTACAGAATTAAACCTAATCTCACTTCAAAGAGACAAGCTGCAAAACACTTGGAATTGAATATATGCAAGATGGATACATTTCATTAACACGCTTCTGCCCAGACTGATGCATGTGTCAGTCTGAATTGAGTTCTACACATTATCAGTCCGGGATGACTCACTGTGAGCTATCAGGACCTATTGGGGATAATTCAATGAATAAAATCAAACTTCAGTTAAACCCAGTTGATAATAAAGCACAGACATTCCCCTGTCCGCGAATCCATAAAGCTCTAACTTTTGCACGCTCTTCACAAACAAAATCATCTGTAACAGTCTCAATTAGTACGTCACATTACACTACCGCACCAGAGACACACTTTCGTGACTTTGCGAACTCGCAGATATGGTGAGAATCCATCTTAATGTTTAATACCGTACTGTTGAACACCGCGGGCAAAGGAATAATGCGTTCCCATGGAGATAAGCAGGTGGTAGACGCCCGCTCAGAACAGTTCCAGAGAATTTCTTATTTTATTCCTCTGTAAATATGAAAGTCAAATACATCGTGACATTATTTACCATGTTTTAATTAAAACGGTGAAACAGGCGCAGTGTTATAGTGTAAACATGTAATTACGGAGTTTTACATCACCGTTAATCTACATTTCACCTTGTACTTGTGAATTGAACTAGTGTAAAGTCGCAGTATGGTAATATATTGATGTTTGAACTGTAATTAAGAAGTCAAAGCTTGTGTAGGAGTTTAAGTTAAGCTCTAAATGACTGTGGAGAACACCATGGAGTCTGTTTACAGTTCTACAAAGCTGTTGTTTTTATTAAAGAACTCCTCACAACAGCTTCATAATGAGATTAGTTTGGTTGTGCGTACAGGGAATACCGTACGGAAACCCCAGAAGGACAAAATACTTAAGTCTAAAGTCTGTGCAGAGCAAAGTATTATTGGTAAACCTCCACTTTCTCCATTTCAGTCAAACAGTTAAATACTCTCAACCCCAGTACAGATATACAGTATGTATATGTATAAGCAGCTCTTGAGGTTTGGTTTCTACTTTTGAGTAATAAGGAAGTGCACTGTTAGCCTGCTAGTTGTTGTTGTGATGGAAAAACAGGAGATCTTTCCAAAAAACTTTAATGTCAGCTTGGATTTTCAGAACACAGGCAGAAAAGTCAAGAGTCTACAAGTATCTAGGAGAGTTTCTGAGAGTCTGAGGGTCTAACCAAAGCTTTTGTATTGTCCATTTATAACTGTCATCTTTAGATTATAATTTTATTCTGGAAATCTTCTGGAATTTCGGAGTTTGTGCCATAAAACAGAGCAGCGTTCATCATTCAAGGTTACTGAGCAGAACATTTTCGTACAAGAAGATTATTGTTCATAAATCTTTTTGGACCACCGCAAACTGTTTAAAATCAACTCACTCTGTCAGAAATTTTAAAATGTTCTGAAAACTCCAAAAAGATGGAGTTAAACAACGTATTTTCAGGAGCTGGTGATTTTCGACAACGCAAATCAGTTCATCCGTTGCAGTTCCGACTAAAGCGGCTCTTTCTGGTCAGATTCTATACAAACGAAGCTCAGATCCTCAGACGGAGCAGTGCCTACAGTTAGCATCACACCTTCCGAAACACTAAGAATTTCCAGATATGTTAGAGTTTTTAAACAGTATTTTCCTCTGAAGACTTGACAGTATTTCCTGAACAGAGTGTCTCACTTTGTGTTCTCTGTAAGTGCACTTTTACTTTTGTCTGAATGTTCTGACAGATGGAAACTGCTCCCTCTCTCTTTCTCTTTCTCTTTGTCTCTTTTTTTCTCTTCTCTTTTCCTCTTCTGTCTCATCTTTTCTCCTCCTCCTTCTCTCCTATCTCACTCTCTCTTCCCCTTCTCTATTTTTGTTAATCTCTCCTCATCTCCCACTTCTTCCTTTCTCTCTCTCTTCTCCTCTATCATCTTTTTCTCTCCCTTTCCTCATCCTCTCTTCCTCTCTCTTCATCCTCTTACTCTCTCTTCTCCTTCATCATTGTCTCTCTTTCCCATCTCCTTCTCCTTTCTCCCCTCCTCTCTCACCTCTTTTCATCCTCTCGCTCTCTCTTTTCCTCTAACATCTTCTGTCTCCTCCTTTCGTCATGCTACTTTCTCTTCTCTCTCTTCATTCTCTCGCTCTCTCTTGCCCTCTATCATTTTCTTTCTCTCCCTATTTCTCATTCTTTCTCTCCTCATCTCCCTTCATCCTCTCTCTCTCTTCTCCTCTATCATTGTCTCTCTTCCCCCTCTCCTTGTGATACTGTCTCTCTTCCTCTCTCATTTCTTCATCCTCTCGCTCTCTCTCTTCACTTCTATCTTCTTTCTCTCCCTTTCCTCATCCTACTTTCCCTCTTTCTCTCTCTTCATCTTCATCATTGTCTCTTCCTCCTCTCCTTCTCCTTTCTTCCCTCCTCTCTCACCTCTTTTCATCCTCTCGCTCTCTCTTTTCCTCTAACATCTTCTGTCTCCTCCTTTCGTCATGCTACTTTCTCTTCTCTCTCTTCATCCTCTCTCTCTTCTCCTCTATCATCTTCTTTCTCTTCCTTTTTCTCATCCTTTCTCTCCTCTCACTCCTCTTCTCTCTTCATCCTCTCTTTCTCTCTTTCTCTTCTCCTCTATCATTGTGTCTCTTCCCCCTCTCCTTGTGATACTCTCTCTCCTCCTCTCTCACCTCTCTTCATCCTCTCGCTCTCTTCTTCTCCTCTATCATCTTCTTTCTCCCTTTTCCCTCATCCTACTTTCTCTCCTCTCTCTTCATCCTCTCGCTCTCTCTTCTCTTCTCCTCTACCATAGTCTCTCTCCCCCTCTCCTTGTAATACTTTCTCTCCTCCTCTTTCTTCATCTTCTCTCTTCTCCTACATCATCTTGTCTCTTCCCCTTCTCCTTGTGATACTTTCTCTCCTCCTTCTTTCCTTCCTTCCTCTCTCTTCTCCTCCATCATCTTTTCTCTTTGCCTTTCCTTGTGCTTTTTTCTCTCCTACTCTCTCACCTCTCTCTTCTTCCTCTCTTTCTATCTCTCCTTCTACTCCTCTATCCTCTTCCCTCTCCAAACTCTTTTTCATTTTCTCTCTTCTTTTCTTTTTCTCATCTTCCTCTCTCTCCCCCTCCTTTCTCACCCATCATCTACCCTTTCTCCCCTCTACTTTCTCTTTCCTCCTTTTTTCTCTCTGTCCTTTTCACATACCCTTCTATTACTCTCTCTCTTCTCTTCTCCCCTTCTCTTTTTCCATCTCTCCTTTTTCTTTCTATCTCTTCACTCACTTTTACCCCTCTTCTTCCTCTCTTGAACCTTCCATCCTCATCATCTTCACTCCCCTCTCTTCTTCTTCTTCTCCTCTTCTATATTAGTCCAGGCCGAGGTCCAATTATTCCTCCTTTCTGCCAAACGTGTGAATATTCTGTCCATTCCACTCCTCCACCGAGGGCCCGTCTCTCTCTGACAATGCACTGCTGATTAATTGGCCCTTTGGAAAGTGTCCGGCCGATGGAGCCTCTAAAAAGGACACTTAATGGTGGATTTCACTGATAACGAATAGGCTAGTGTAGCGTTAGCCCAGCGCTAGCCTAGCGTTAGCCAGGCATCAGTCCGATCGTCGCAAACAACAATGGCCGCCGCATTATTTACCTCCACAAATGAAAGCAGTTATAAAGAGGACTGACACTACGTTCGATTGTGATTGGCACAAATGGAACAGCTAAAGAAATCAGGGTGAATTGTCTTTGCATTATTCTGATTTGTTAACTTGTCTATGTGCAGAGAAAGTGCCGTCTAATTGAAATAACTTTTAGACTTTCTTTCACATCATTTGACAGTAGACTCAAGTTTTTTCTGAACATGTAATAGTCAAACTGCTGTAATTGAGTCGCCGACTGCTAATATTATTTAACACACTTGATTTCTGAACTCCCTCAGGGTTCAGTCGGAGTTGAGTTCTTTGAGATTTAGATGTAGGCCGATTTCTATGTAGAATGTCTCAAATGTCGTTCTCCAGTCTGTATATGGGGTTCATACAGGGTGAGCAGACGTCCTTATTTACCCAGCCCCAGTTTGGAGCCCTGTGTCCCTTGTCCCAGCAGATTTATACAAAACCACTGATTTGTCCCAGTTTTATACAAGAAATATCCCAAGTGTCCCTATTTTGGACCAGTTTGATCCCTGCCAACGGTAAAGTACATACATTGTAATGTGACTCAGTAAAATACACAAACCCTGCTTAAAAATGACCATTAGTGAATCAGAAATGGTCTCTGCAGAACAATTTTGTCCTAAATGTTCCTTAATAACGCACTCAGTTCACAAATTTATCATTAACTGCCTCAAACCGAGAACGCCCCATTTTTTGGTCACCCTATCTTCAAGTAGCAAAATAACAATTAAAATTACTTGGGGAGCTGTATTTTCCCCAACTGTTGCAATGAAACGAATTTGTGTCACATTTTTGCAGGAAAAGCGTTCTATAAATAAAGTTTGATTGATTTATTGATTTATAACCAATGTCCAGAGAACTGACTTGGACTCCACTGCCGATAGTCAATAGAACGTGGCACTACACATGCTTATAGGTCACCCAGTACATTTATGTAATTAGGAATGAAAATACAGGGACTTTTTTCTGTAAAAATAGAATATTGGGAATTTTGACACTTCATTAAGTTGTTGGCAATAGATACTGTCATTTGGCAAGACTCTTCCAACCCCTTAAATATGAATGACTTGAGTACAATGTTTTGCTAATCTGCTCAATTCTAGTTGCCACATCTGCCACACCGGAACTAAATGAAACGTGACAATAATGATACTTCAGAGTAATATAACTTAAGTAAGTAAATACAAAGTAATGGTCCGAGAAATGACTTAAAAATTGACTCTTTTGTCATGTTATAAACTTGTTTCCTCCTCAAAAACAGACCTGGAATTGTTTTTTGTTTCATTCACACGTTTGAATAACTCTTTATTATTAGGCTGTTTGCATTTCCAAAGCTGGTAGTGCAGAGTTTGTGCGTTAAACATGTGTGAATGAAACAAAACACAACTTCAGGTCTGTTTGTGATGAGGAAACTACATTAGAACAGATCAGAAAACAGCGTCATGTGGGAAAAAATATATGTATTCAAAAGTACTGCGGTTGTAGTACTCGTAGTATTGGCGTACTTATGGACATCTGTGCGTCGAGTCGAGCTGCTGTAAAGTCCCTCTCCTGTTTACTACTCATTTACCTTCAAAACTACACATGACCCCATCTCCTCTTACATCACCTTCAATTTTAACCAATTTCTGCGGGCGCCCGGGGTTCAGAATGCACTTTTCATCAGGCAGCACCCATGGGCGTCAGGTTAATTGCGTTTTGGGAGATGAGACGGCCTCTGTGGCTGTTTCTGGCCTTGAAGTTCTAACCAAAAACCTCAGGTGCGTGTGAAGCCAAATGAAAGTGACAGAGGCCAGCGAAGGCATCTTCACCGACAAAGCTCCACTCGGAGACACACAGCGACAATCCAGACGGACACAGGAGAGGACGAGCCTATTCTTCTGAAATATCTCTATTTATCTGTCTAGTTCTCTCTCTCTAACTACCATGCAGACGGACGAGAGGACACGCACCTATTCTTCTGCAATTCTTCTATCTCTGTTTTTCTCTCTCTCTCTACAATGGGGACAGGGAGCAGCTATTCTTCTCTTTCTGTCTCTATAATGCAGAGAGACTGAGGACATATTCTATCTTTTTCTCTATCTCTCTATCTGTATTCTCCCCCTCTCTCTTTCTCTCTGATCTCACTCTCTCTGTATTTCTGTCTGTCCATCTATCTATGTTTCTCTCTCTCTCTCTCTCTCTCTCTCTTTCTCTCTCTCTACAATGAGGACATGTAGCTATTCTTCTACTATCTCTCTATCTTTCTCTCCTTCTCTCTCTCTCTTTCTCTCTATAATTCAGACAGACTTAAATAGTCAGCTATTCTATCTATCTATATTCTCTCATCTCTCTCTATAATGGAGAGTGACTGATGAAATATTCTAGGGAAATAATAATCTATTTATCTGTCTGTCTATCTCTCTATCTATATTCTCTCGATCTCTCTTTCTCTTTATTCCTCTCTGATCTCACTGTCTCTATTTCTATCTGTCCATCTATCTATATCTCTCTCTCTTTCTCTCTTTCTCTCTACAATGAGGACATGTAGCTATTCTATCTTTCTTTATCTTTCTCTCTTTCGCTTTCTCTCTCTCTCTTTCTCTCTCTATAATGCAGACAGACTGCAGATTCCACCTATTTATCTATATTCTCTATCTCTCTTTCTCTCTATTTCTCACTGATCTCTCTCTATTTCTATTTATCTATCTATCTTTCTCTCTTGACAGTGGGGAGAGGCTTCTATTCTACTGTGTCTCTTTATCTTTCTTTGTTTCTCTCTTTGTTTCTCTCTCTCTCTATAATGCCGACAGACTGAGCAAATAACTAGAAATAGCTATTCTATTTATCTATATTCTCGCTCTCTCTCTATTTCTCACTGATCTCTCTCTATTTCTATTTATCTATCTATCTTTCTCTCTTGACAGTGGGGAGAGGCTTCTATTCTACTGTGTCTCTTTATCTTTCTTTGTTTCTCTCTTTGTTTCTCTCTCTCTCTATAATGCCGACAGACTGAGCAAATAACTAGAAATAGCTATTCCATTTATCTATATTCTCGCTCTCTCTCTATTTCTCACTGATCTCTCTATCTTTCTATCTGTCTTTCTCTCTCTTGCTGCAGGGGAACAGGCAGCTATTCTACTGCGTCTCTTTTTCTTTGTTTCTCTCTTTGTTTCTCTCTCTCTCTATAATGCCGACAGACTGAGCAAATAACTAGAAATAGCTATTCTATTTATCTATATTCTCGCTCTCTCTCTATTTCTCTCTGATCTCTCTTTATTTCTCTCTATCTATATCTATTTCTCTCTCTACAATGGGGACAGGAAGCTATTCTACTATATCTCTTTACCTTTCTCTCTCTCTCTCTTTCTTTCTCTCTTTCTTTCTTTCTCTCTCTCTATACTGCAGACAGACTGAGGAAATAGTCAACTATTCTGTCTATATCCTTTCCCTCTTTCATTCTCTCTATTTCTCACTGATCTCTCTATCTTTCTATCTGTCTTTCTCTCTCTTGCTGCAGGGGAACAGGCAGCTATTATACTGCGTCTCTTTATCTTTCTTTCTCTCTCTTTCTCTCTATATTATGCAAAGAGACTGAGACTGTCTGTCTCTCTATCTATATTCTCTTGGTCTCTCTTTCTCTTTATTTCTCTCTGATCTCACTCTCTGTCTCTATTTCTATCTGTCCATCAATCTATGTTTCTCTCCCTCTCTCTTTCGCTTTCTCTCTCTTTCTTTCTCTCTCTATAATGCAGACAGAAGACAGACTGAAGAAATAGTCAGCTATTCCACCTATTTATCTATATTCTCTCTCTCTGTATTTCTCACTGATCTCTCTCTATTTCTATTTATCTATCTATCTTTCTCTCTTGACAGTGGGGAGAGGCTTCTATTCTACTGTGTCTCTTTATCTTTCTTTGTTTCTCTCTTTGTTTCTCTCTCTCTCTATAATGCCGACAGACTGAGCAAATAACTAGAAATAGCTATTCCATTTATCTATATTCTCGCTCTCTCTCTATTTCTCACTGATCTCTCTATCTTTCTATCTGTCTTTCTCTCTCTTGCTGCAGGGGAACAGGCAGCTATTCTACTGCGTCTCTTTATCTTTCTTTCTCTCTCTTTCTCTCTATATTATGCAAAGAGACTGAGACTGTCTGTCTCTCTATCTATATTCTCTTGGTCTCTCTTTCTCTTTATTTCTCTCTGATCTCACTCTCTGTCTCTATTTCTATCTGTCCATCAATCTATGTTTCTCTCCCTCTCTCTTTCGCTTTCTCTCTCTTTCTTTCTCTCTCTATAATGCAGACAGAAGACAGACTGAAGAAATAGTCAGCTATTCCACCTATTTATCTATATTCTCTATCTCTGTCTATATCTATCTTTCTCTCTCTCTACAGTGGGGACAGGCAGCTATTCTTCTACTATATCCCTTTATCTTTCTCTCTCTCTCTCTCTCTCTTTCTTTCTCTATAATGCAAAGAGACTTGTATCTATCTATTTCTCCATCTATCTATATTCTCTCTCTCTGCCTCTTTCTCTCTATCTTTATCTAGTTATCCTTCTCTCTCTCTCTACATTGGGGACAGGCAGCTATATCCCTTTATCTTTCTCTCTCTTTCTCTTTCTCTCTCTTTCTTTCTCTCTCTATAATGCAGACAGAAGACAGACTGAAGAAATAGTCAGCTATTCCACCTATTTATCTATATTCTCTATCTCTGTCTATATCTATCTTTCTCTCTCTCTACAGTGGGGACAGGCAGCTATTCTTCTACTATATCCCTTTATCTTTCTCTCTCTCTTTCTCTCTCTGTGTCTCTCTTTCTCTCTCTATAATGCAGACAGACTGAGGAGAGAGTCAGCTATTCTATCTATTTTTATATTTATCCATCCAATTTCTAACTATTTTCTCTCTCTCTCCATCTTTCTGTCTTTCTTTTTTCATTCTGCAAACAGATGGAAGAAACAGTGCTCTTTTCTTCTTCTCTGTTGCTCTCTCTCTCTCTCTCTCTCTCTCTCTCTATCTATCTATCTATCTATCTATCTATTTCTATCTATATTCTCTTTCTCGCTGTCTATATCTATCTTTCTCTCTCTCTACAGTGGGGACAGGCAGCTATTCTTCTACTATATCCCTTTATCTTTCTCTCTCTCTCTCTTTCTCTTTCTTTCTTTCTCTCTATAATGCAAAGAGACTTCTATCTATCTATTTCTCTATTATCTATCTATATTCTCTCTCTCTCTCTCTATCTTTCTGTCTTTCTTTTTTCACTCTGCAAACAGATGGAGGGAACAGTGCTCTTTTCTTCTTCTCTGTTGCTCTCTCTCTCTCTCTCTCTCTCTGTCTCTCTGTCTCTCTGTCTCTCTCCATTAATCTATCTGTATATCAGTATTTTACAATCTATCTTTCTTTCTGTCTTTTTCTCTCTGTCTTTCTGCCTTTCCTTTGTTCTTTTCATTCTTCAAACATACTTCTTCCTCCCATTTTTCTTTTATTTCTTTTGTCTGTTCCTTCTCTCATCCCTTAAAGCCACAGACTGTAACTTTTCAGTCCCAAAAATAGTTTAAAATAAAAACTTTTTGCCTGTTTTTGCACTGAAAACATTTGATTCCACATTTCTATCTTTCTTTTCCCTCCTGGTCCACACCCCAGACTCTTGTCCTCTCCTTGTGTTCGAGTGGACAGGATGTGGTGAAGGCTGTGACCTTTGACCTTCTGTTTGGTCCCACAGAGCTCTGGTGGTGCAAACTGCAAACACACTCATGTTTTTTATTCAGACTCAATGTATTTCTGTGTAGTTTTCATTAGTTTAGGTGAATTTGCTAATAATTTAAATGTCCTATATTACAATTGTTGTTAGTTATAGTCATGCTATAATGTTCTTCTCAAACTTCTGGAGTTGTGTTTGTTTGAGTGATCCTTTATTATCAGTCTGTCTACATTTCTGAAGTTCTTAATGCTCTGTTCCACCTTGTGATGTCATGTAGTGGTACTCCTTTTACCTTTAGTTCAGTAGAAATTAGCAATTCCAGGGCTTTTATTTATCCAGATGATATGGGAGAAGTTGTATGTATGAGTTTAAAAACACAGTGGAGGTAGAATAGAGCGTTTTCAGTTTGAGAGAAACAAAACACAACTCCAGGTTTGTTTGTGATGAGGAAAGTCCATCAGAACATGTTGTGGAGTTTTTGCACCTAACATTTAAAGGGACAAAAAGTACACACAAAAGATTAAAAAAGAAATAACAGAACAATCAGGAAAGGTCATAAAACCCAGAAGGCCCATGAGTAACACTCTTCCTAAGACAATAAAATAAGCAAAACAAACAACGCCTCCCCACCCCCAGACATCCAACACACAATTACACACACAGTTACACACATAGTTACACACACAGTCGCATTCAACACTCAGTCCACTCACACCTTAATACATAATAATAGCAACAAATAAAAAACTATAACAGATACATACAAAGACATGGGTACTACATAGATCAAGATATTTTTTTAACTTAATTTTAAAAGTATTTAAACTGCACAGCACCTTTGTGAACAAAAGACAATTTAGCAACAGAGGTCCTACAGAAAAGGACACGTGAACAATGGTTTCTTCTTGTAAAGTGAACATGATAATAAGGATTAGACTGAAAATAAATTTGATGGAAAACAAAAAGAGCTGAAGGAAGACAAACGACTTTAAACAAAAGAACATTCGTACACCACTCGGGGCAAGATGGATTAAGTGTCTTGAACAAGGACACAACAGCAATCATTTGTAGAAGCTAGAATCGCACCGCCAACCTGTGGGTCAATGGATTTGAGCACTCAACCAATGAAGTTTCTATGTCAAGAGCAGGATTCAAACCACCAATCTTCAGATCAGTGGACAAATGTTCTACCAACTGAGCTACTGTTGCCTATAATGACATTTTGGCTTGTTTGTTTATTACATACATACTTTTTTTTTTTTTGGTAGGTCAACAGAGACCAATTTGTGTTAAAATATTCAATGTTTTCAAGATAATTTTCCAATTTCCTTCCCCCATTTAAGTTCGAAGCAATGCAAGCCCATCGAGTAAACAGATCTAAATGAGTTCAAACTCGAACTGAGACTTCTTAATCCACGTTCAGAGCGGTCAGCGAGCCACAAAAGAGAAGCTGTGTCTGAAATGCGATGTTGCGTAGGTGGGCTACTACAAGACAAATGCTCCTTTGGCTTTGTTATTGTCTGTATGCTCACACTGTCACACTGACTGATGCTGTTTGAATGGGAGACGAGGCCCAGGCAGCACATGCACAACCCTGTGTTACGCCCACCGACTCAGACACTGAGACTGTAAAATATGCTCAGATACAACTGTATAACTTGGACCATTACAAAATAACTCTACACGGACCATGAATCACAATCTGAATCTGAAATCAGCTGAATTCAGAATTAAAGAATTACGTGATTTTCTGATCTGTTTGAATTTTTTTTCCTGGACTTGTGTTTTGTTTCATACACATGTTTATTTAACGCACAATATATAGGCTGAGTTTTTCTCTCAAACTGAAAATTATCTGTTCTACATTGTGATGTCATGTGGTGATACAGGAAGTGCTCCACGTTTCGTTTTGTTTACACCTTTATTAAAATCATCTAGATAATTTCAGCCCTGGAATTTCCAATCTTAACTTAAATATAAAAGGTACACGTGAAAACTACCAATTCATGACATCACAAGGTGGAACAGAGCATTTTAAGCTTTGGAGATGCAAATAAACTAATAATAAATGATTAGTCAAGCATGTGAATGAGACAAAACACAACTTCAGACACGTTTGTGATGAGGAAACAACATTAGAACATGGCTTAGAGCTCAAAAGAGTTAGTTTTGCGCAATAATAAAAGTAATTTTCCATTTGTATTCCTAAAAGAAACGCTAAAAAAGATGAACATTCTAAATTAAAGCCGTCATTAAGTCATGAAGATATTTTTTTACAGTGCACAATGAACAAAACGAAACTAAGTACTTCAAGGATCTTTTTGTAAATGACTTTAACTCAATAAAAAAGATCAGGGGAATGACTTGATTTTTCTCGTTTAATGAATCCACACTGAACCAGAGCTGGGAGCGCCGCACAACTGCACCTGTCACTCGTCGCCCACGGCAACACCACGGCGTCTGCCTCCCTGCCTTCCTCCCTCGGTCCTTCCGGGCTTCCGTTGAAACTCAATCTCAATCCTCTTTCCTCGATTCGTCTCCTCGATCCCACGTTTTTCAGCCGTCAGTCAAACTCATCAGATTAAGAGGTGTCTCAAAGAAAACCACGGAAGGAACGAGGAAACACGAGGGAGAAAAGAATCAGGGATCATATCTGAGAAAAGAATCAAACCTCGCTGTGTCTCCTCTGTGGGCGGGACTTCCTCGCCCGTTTCCTGCAAAATCAACGAGAGGGATCGAGCGGAAAGAAGCGAGGAAACCGTAACGCGTCGCGGCCTCGGCTTCGCTCGCGTCCCTCGTGGCCCCGGACCGTGCTCCATTTGCATGATCATATTTTACTCACCCGTAGTGTGTTAGCGGCGCATATGCTAACAGGAACTCAAAAAGACGCATATGTCAAACAGGAACTCGAAAAGACACGGAGCTTTGCAGTCGACTGGGTTTGTTAGCGCCGCTAGGCTAAACATGGGCACTCGCTCTACTGCACAAGAGACTGCGAGAGGAGCAGCGCTTGTCTGTTTTCCATTTCAAATAGTTCAATGTAAGACTCAGATTGATAAGAGTGTCTGGATGGGCGTGGGGGGTACATATGGAGCTCTTCACAGATGTTGGCTCGCAGGCCTGGTTGACAGTAGTGCTTTGGGGAGCGCTTTCATATTTCTATTGACAAATTCAAATAAATGCCTTCCACACAGTCTGTTTGGCCTTTAGCTAGTTCCTACGCTATAGCGAAAACACATCGCAACGGATTGGAATATTGAGTGTATTGCCAAAGAATTGATTAAAAAAAACAGTATGTGCTTATTGGTTAATTTTATGGTCTAATGTACTTTTACAAGAATATTTTGGATGGATGTCTGAAAGTAGTGGTACTGGTAGTAGCGGTTGTAACTCTCGACATAAACGTCACTGGTTGAGAGCTTGGATCCATTGACACGCAGGCTGGTGGCGTGATTCCAGCTCCCACACATGAATGAATGTCATTGTGTCCTTAGGCAAACCACTGTGAGTTGTTCATTGATTTAATGTACTTAAAAGCTGGAAAAGTACAATATAATAATGTGACCATTGTAGTCGTAGTAGTAGTAGTAGTAGTTGTTGTTGTGCTAGCAGTAGCAGTAGTAGTAACAGTAACAGCAGTAGTATTTCCAGTAGTACCATTAGTAGCAGCAGTAGTAGTAGCAGTAGTAGTAGTAGAAACAGTAGCAGTAATAGTAGAAACACTAGGCAGCAGTAAGAGTAGCAGTAGTAGTAGTAGAAACAGTAGCAGTAGTAGTAGAAACAGTAGCAGTAGCGGCAGTAGTAGTAGCGGCAGTAGTAGTAGCAGTAGTAGTAGCAGCAGGAGTAGTAAAAGCAGGAGTAGCAGCAGGAGCAGCAGTAGTAGTAGTAACAGCAGTAGCAGTGCCAGTAGTAGTAGTAGCAGCAGTAACAGTAGTAGTCGCAGTAGTAGTAGTAGTAACAGCAGTAGCAGTGCCAGTAGTAGTAGTAGCAGCAGTAACAGTAGTAGTCGCAGTAGTAGTAGTAGTAACAGCAGCAATAGCAGTAGTATTACCGGCAGTAGCAGTAGCAGTAGTAGCAGTACCAGTCGTAGTAGTAGCAGCATTAGTAATAGTAGTAGTAGTAACAGCAGCAATAGCAGTAGTATTACCGGCAGTAGCAGTAGCAGTAGTAGCAGTACCAGTAGTAGTAGTAGCAGCATTAGTAGCAGTAGTATTAGTAGCAGTAGTAGTAGTAGTAGTAGCAGTAGTAGTTGCAGCAGTAGCAGTAGAAGCAGTAGTAGTTTAAGCTTCCTGTTATGTGCAACTATTTGACTTTCATCCACTTTTTTTTTATGAATAATTGCAACAGTCCATACATCCATCCATACATTTGAAAACAGCAGCAGTAGCAGTAGCAGTAGCAGCAGCAGTAGCAGTAGCAGCAGTAGTAGCAGTAGCAGTAGCAGCAGCAGTAGCAGCAGTAGTAGCAGTAGCAGTAGCAGCAGCAGCAGCAGTAGCAGTAGCAGTAGCAGTAGCAGTAGCAGTAGCAGCAGCAGTAGCAGTAGCAGTAGCAGTAGCAGTAGCAGTAGCAGTAGCAGTAGAGCATTAAGCACAGGTCCATCTGCAGAGTGGTGTACAGTCTGTGCGAGCTGTACTTCTGTGTACTCCTACATCTCCTCCATATGCTCAGAAAACTAAATAATCACCTTTTCTTTGGCCTTAGCCTCTGCACTTAGATGTTACGTGGAAACTGAGGATTTAGCGTGAGTGGGCGAAAAGAAGAAGAGGAGAGATCTTTCTTTTTTCCTCCTTTTGGACTCTCTCCCTCTTCCATTCCCTCCATCCTCCTTTCTACCTTTCACAATTCCTTTCTTCATCCGTTCACTGCAGAAGTGGAGACGAGGGGAGGGGGCAGCGAAGGGGTCGGTGGGACTGATTGCTGAGAGCGTTTGGAAAAGAGTGGAAGGAGCCTGGAAGCGTCGCTCTTATCTCTGTCTCTATAAATCTGAAGAATACTCGAGCAACTTTTATTTTCAGTAGAGCCGCGGTGTAATTTGGGGTTCATAAGAATCACCAGAATTTGAATACAGAAGTTTTACTTAGTAGGAGAACGGGAAAAAACACCAGCGAGACACATGGAGCTGTGAACTTCAGCAAACAGCTACAAGTCGACTATTGGTGTTTTTCAGATTCTAGAATGGATTGTACTTTATTTTGAAATATCCAAAAGGGAAAGCAAAGGAAAAGTGTGATTTGTCAACTGAACAAACCTTTATTTTGGTGGAAAACGTTTCACAGCTCAAACTTCTCCTTCACTTGTGGCCAGACGTTGGTGGACATCTGCTTGAAACTTCTCTACACACCTCCAGTTTCTGTTTGTTAGCCGTTCCTATTCAACTATATTGTGTTTGGACATATTAGGAGCAGCATTCCAGCCCATCATGGAGCTTTCACACTTCTTGTTCCTCTTGTTTTATGTCTGAGGATGGAATTATAGGGAGACGGATGATGTCTGAGGCCTCCATTTCTGTTCAAGGATGGATTGTCTTTCCTGACAAAAATAGCCTCTTTAACTCTCCTCTCAAACCAGTTCTTTTCTCTGGCTCAGATCTGTACCTCATTATCCTCAGAGGAGTGGCCCGTGGCGTTTCCACAAGGGAAATTCACAAATGTTGAACTTGGTATTTTCAGTTATTGACTAAACCCAAGAAACTCCATCTGTATTAAGTAATATCGTCCTACAGCAGGGGTCTCCAACCTTTTTCCTTCACAAAAAGAGCTACTCATTTTAGCACTCACAAAAAATTGAGTGTAGAAAAGCCTTAGATGGAGACCAGGTAGATGATTATAACATAAACCTTTATCCATTTATCAGTGCACAAAGTTCGACATCAAAATGAGACACTTACTGCGGTAGTTCAGTTTTCCAATATGTAGAATTCAGAAATCCTTTGGTGAGCTACACGTTGGAGGCCTTTGTACTATCCACCTTATTTGGTCTCCACATGCTCCGAAATTACACTTTTTTTTTCTTCTGGTCAAACAGAAATACCCTTCTTGTCAATTGAGAATTTGGAAAACGCATTTTGCATCTTAAATATGACATAAAATCAGTTCATGTGCGTAAAATGTTCAGTTTTAAACACCTCACTGCATCACTGGGGGGTTTTAAAACGCCTTTATAGTCCATATTGAGCTTTTTTGCCGTAAAGATCGTCATCCTCATACAAAATAATACAACCCGCGTAATGATGGCAGCACCCACGGCATCTCCAGGAAGAAGGCGAATAAACTGCTGTGATGTCATCTGAAACCAGCGATAGGGGAAATCTTGAGTCTCCTTCAGGTTAGATTGAAGGTTTTAGTATTTTAGTGTTGTGTTAATGTATTTCAGAGGTAAAAAAAACTGTAAGTATGACGTATTTTTGCACTAATTGCCCAAATGAATCCACTTTTCTTTGATATATCTCAATTTTAGAGCAGTAAGATATTATTAAGTATGGGGAAAATATGCCCACACTACATTATATTTCCTATTTTGATTTTGTCAGTTCTCATCATGTCTTCTCATTGCTGTGTTAAATAAACCATCTTTGATTTGCTGTAGTGTTACAACAAAAAAGGTGAAATATTTCAAACTTTCAGGGTTGCGTCATTGGCCTAATACTTTTTACAGATCACCGAGAGAGAGACAGGCAATTTCTGCTGTTGAACGGAGAGGAAGCGACGCCACCCCCGTGCGTCGAGGCCATCAGCAGTAGCTGCTGTGACGCCACCCCCGTGCGTCGAGGCCATCAGCAGTAGCAGCAGTAGTGGCTGTAGTAGTAGTAGTAGTAGTAGTAGTAGTAGATGGTACAGTGTGCGTGTGTTTGAAGGTCTGATTGCTTTAGAGTAGCAGCCTGAGCAGGAAGAGCCGGTCTCATCTCTTTAAGTGCAGCGTGCCTCTATACCCTCATTTACCTGCTGCATATTCCATCTCACACACTCACACGCACACACACACACACACACACACTCACTCTAAAGACTAGAGTAAACACATGAAGCTCTTCCCTCACTTTATAAGAACACAAGGCTCTGGTGTATAAGGCCACAGTAAAAGCTGCTCCTCTGCATCAGTGTGAGCAGATTCTTACACACTCTCCCTTTTACTGTGATTGGAAAAGTCTGTATGGATATAAGAGACTACATCATTTAAAAGTCCAATGCTGCTTTTCTGTAGGCAGGGAGAATAGATATAACTTCATGTAAAATCCAATAAAATCAAAGTACTCTTTATCCTGTTTTTAAAGGGACCTTATTACGCAATGTTATAATCATAGACTGTATAAAAAAGTGGATTAAGTCTGAGGTCAAACATCATTACTGAGCAGTTATATTCACTGCGATTTTAGCTCCCGCGAATGCTCATGAATGCTGTTGTTGTGTCCTCGGGCAAGACACCCTCTCAGCATCTGCGTACACTGGTGTATGACTGTGTCTGTGAATGGTTTCTTGTTGTAAAGTGCTTTGAAATGAAAAATTAAGCTTGCGACGCTAACGGTTACAGGAGGGAATTTGGAGGCTTTTTTGTTAAAGGACAAAAACAGCAAAAAAAAAAAATAATACAAAATAAATAAATAAATAACAAAAAAGAACCAGGATCATGTAGAAGGCTTTCCTCCCTCACATTAAGAGCGCCCCCTTCAGGTGATTCTTTTAAGTCTCGTTTAAAAACACACTTTTACTCACTGGCATTTTAACACTTTTTTATTGATTTTATTAGCTATTTTTCTATTTGCAAATTTGAGTTTGTTTTTTTTTTATTGACTTGCTTATTTATTTAATGCTTTATTTCATTTAATGTTCTAATTTATACTGTTCCTACTCTGTGCAGCATTGTGTTGTATGAGACATTCTGTTGTTAAATTATGCTACACAAATACAGTTGGATTGGCTGTAGAGTGGGTTAATTCGAACATTTTAAAACCAAAATGACAAGGCCAGAGCAGCAGGTACAGAGAGAGGAGACGATATTCCAATGGGAGTCAATGGGAAGAGCCGCATGTGAACTTCCTGTTTGGAACATGCCGCATTAGCTGTGTCCATTTATATACAGTCTATGGATATAATGTTGTTTCCTCATCACAAACATTAGCTTATGTGTTGTGTTTTGTTTCATTCACCCATGTTTAACACACACAACCCTGCGTATTTAGGCATATTAAGAGTTCTCTAAAACTCAAAACACTCTATTCCACCTTGTGATGTCATGTGGTAATACAGGAAGTGCTCTAAAGTGTTTTTAAACTCCTACACTTCACCAGAATAATTTGGATGATTTCCGACCTGGAATCGCTGATCTTTACAGAACAAAATTTAAAAGGTGGTTGTTAACTTGAAAACTACCACTTTATGACATCACAAGGTGGAGATGTAGACACAGTGACTAATTATAAAGGATTACTGTGTTTTTGATGACGTAACAGCCTTATAACATGACTTATAGCTCACAATAATACATTTAGTGTAATATAGGACCTTCAATTATTTTTTTTATGAGACGACAGAAATGTAAGTATTGGTAACAAAGAAATAAATAAAATATCAAGAGGAATAAAAGGAAGTGGAGTATTTGAGCACTCTCTTTATAGTTGCTTGATGTTTAAAGTTCCATACGTCTAGACAGGTCCTGCACTTGTGATGTAAAATTAAATATAAGTGTGTCTAATCAGAATATGTGAAGTTAAGAGTATTTTAGCTAAAAGGTCTTCACAGAACAAACAGGTAGTGCCCCCCTCTCCTCCTCCGAGTTTAATCAGCGCTAAGTGACTTTTAAGAGGCCCACTACTCAATTAGTCTGAAAGCACGTCAGTCACTCCGCCAGCAATACGACTATAGCTACAGAAATGTATGCAAATGTATGTGTGTGTGCGCCATCTCTGTAGAAATGTATGCTAATATTTTCATTTGTGTGTGACTTTGTGTGCTACTTTTAGGTATTTTTATCTGGTGAAGTGGCTGACAGTTTTCCATTGAGATATTACAGATATTACGCTATTTTCTGATCCATGTTCTAATGTTGTTTCCTCCTCACAAACAGACCTGGAGTTGTGTTTTGTTTCATTTACACATGTTTAACGCACAAACCCTGCAGATTTAGGCTGACGGAAAAACACTCTTTTCCACTTTGTGATGTCATGTAGTAATGCAGGAAGTGCTCCTCTGTGTTTTTAAACTCCATACACCTTCTCTTCTACAATAATTAAGAATAATTTCTGGAATTGCCAGTCTCCATGAAACTAAATGTAGCTGTTAAATTGAAAAATGACCAACAAGACATCACAAAATGGATTAGAGAATGTTGAACTTTATATATAAATGGACATAGCTAACCCGGGAGTCGCCATGTTCTAAATAGGAAGTGAACATGAGGGTGCTTCAGGCTTCATCGACTCTGGCTCCAATTGACTTTACATTTGCCCCATTTACTGAGAGCTTTAAATCCAATTAAAAATTATTTAATTTGGAATAATAATTAATTCCGCTTTAAAAACACTTAATTCCTAATGATTATTCAGGTTTAAATGATTCTAAATTAAACTTTATTCCGATTTAAGTGAGTGGTTTATTCCAATATATGTATTCCATATGTCAAAGCCGATTTAATTTATTCTGCAATCATGTAAACGTTTATTCCGCTTAATAAAAATATCCCAGTCGTTCAGCACATGCTCATTGGGTTGTTCTTCTGACATGATGACGCTCTGCAAAAAGACAACCGGAGCAAACTTTGTTGTCAAACCGAAACAATTAGTCTAATAAGTCACAACATAAAACATAAAAACCGAAACTCTGACATGATGACGCTCTGCAAAAAGACAGTCAAATAAGTCGCAGAAAACATAAAAACACAAACCATTTCAAAGAGGGGAAAAGTTTGAACAAGGAGACGCTGCGCAAAACAAAAACAAGTGGAAACAGTTGAAGCAGGAGAACGACAAAGCTAAAGAACATAACAGCAAAAGCAGAAAGAAAAAGCAAAACGCCGGTAGCAGCTGATTGTCTTTTCTTCCAGTAGATGTAAATATATTCGTGTCCGGTCCAATCAGAACCCTTCCTGAGCCCATGTAAACTGCTGAATTCTGAATTATTATTTCCATGTAAATTCAAAGGAGAATAATTTAAATCTGATCTATTTAATTCGGAAGTTAAAAACACCATGTAATCGTAGCCAACCTCATCATTTTGGTCTTAAAATGTTCGTATTAACTATTATTTCACATTTTTGTCCATAAATAAATTCCTATTCCTAATACAGAACTGGCTCCAAAGTCACTCCTATAACTGCTAGCCTCATGAGCTTCATTTGACTATACTGTGCTTGAATTATACATAAGTAACTGTCAAGGTTGTCCCATAGCTCTTGTTTTATTCTATTGTCCACGGAAACACAGCTTACACTTGTAAACAGCGACGATGTGAACGGCTGCCACACTTGCAGTTTTAATATGCCACTGTCAGAGTCTGTGGATGGGAATATTAGCATAGCATGTGTGTTAGCTCATCTCCATGTGGTATGTATTCAAGTGTGGGAGGAAAAGCAGCGAGGAACAGCGATGGAGGTGGAGAAGAACGTGGCGGCCATGGTAACTTACTTTAGAATTAGTCCGGAGAAATATTCCGCAAACTGGAGGAGAGGAGGTGGTAATCGTGAAGCCCGGAAAGATCTCTTATTGTTTGTGGCATAATCAGGCGAGGCGTTCAAGGTCCAGTGGTGATTCAATTCAACTTTATTAATCCCCAAGGGGAGCTTCAGTGGTTATAGGTCTTCAGACTTCTGCAGGATTGTCAAAAAGAGTTTCATTGTGCAGCAATCGAGCCAAACTTTTACAGAACTTTTGCTTAAATCATTTTATTACTTAAAGCTGCACAATGTAAAAAAATAAAGCTTTATTTAAATTTGACCAGTACTTTTAATAACAAAATATATGCATTATTATTGAAATCAAAAGTAGTTGTAGTAGTAATTGTACGTATGCGTAGTGGTCATTGCTGGTGGTTTGAATCCCCACTCTAACAAATCATTTCTTCTGATGTATCCTTTGGCAAGACACTTAACTTCCAGTGTGTAACTTTTACTCATCTATCTCCATGAAGATGAGTAGAAATGAAACTAGGTAAAAACTCACATCCCCATGGAGACGAGCATGTGGTGGAGCCTTTAACAGAAAAGTTACACAATGCACCTTTAATGTTCAGTGCTGTGAGCGCCCACTAGTGGTAGAAAAGTGCCACGTAAATGTCACTTTTTAACATTAAGTAGAAGTAAAAGTAGTAGGATTAGTTTAAGTAGTTCATGTATTTCATATATATCTGTTGCAAATAGTGCACCGTGTAACTGCGTGTCTTGTAGTAGCAGTAGTAGTAGTAGTAGTAGTAGAAGTAGCAGTAGTAGAAGTAGTAGTAACAGTAGCAGCAGTAGTAGTCGCAGTAGCAGTAGTAGTAGTAGCAGCAGCAATAGTAGTAGTAGTAGTAGTAGTAGTAGTAGTAGTAGTAGCAGCAGCTATAGCAGTAGTAGCAGTGGCAGCAGTAGTAGCAGCAGTAATAGTAGTAATAATAGTAGCAGCAGTAATAGTAGCAGCAGCAGTAGTACTAGCAGTAATAGTAGCAGGAATAGGAGTAGTAGTAATAGTAGCAGCAGCAGTAGTAGCAGTAGCAATAGCAGTAGTAGCAGTAGTAGCAGTAGTAGCAGTAGCAGGAAGAGGAGTTGTGTAATAATAGTAGCAGTAGGAGTATTAACAAAAGTAGCAGTACCAGAGGTAGTAGAAGCAGTTGTAGTAGTAGTACCAGCAATAGCAACTATTTAGTAGTACTTTTACTTCCTCAAGATAACCTTTTAGTGTTCAGCTGTACTATTTACTACTACAAATTGTGTCAAATATTTGTTACACAAGGAATAGCAGCAGTAGTATTAGTGGCAGTAGAAGTAGTAGTAGTAGATCTAGAAGCAACAGTAGTAATAGAAGTAGCAGCAACAGTAGCAGTAGTGGCAAGCATTTAGTATTTTTACTTCCTCAGAATTACCTTTTAGTGTTCAGCTAAAGTGTGTCAAATATTTGTCGTATAAGGAATAGTTTTTAATCTTGATTTAAGCAGGTAAATACCCCACTGAGATTTCTTTTATAAATGTGACCAGGGCCAAGTGGACTTCAGCACACATCATAAAAAAACAAAGCTACAATAAAAGCATCATTTAAACTCACTAAACTTCAGGGCAAATCCTTGAGAGATTTATGGACTGGAACCAGCTTCAGTTTGGCTCTAAACTCTCTTCACTGGTTCCATGGAGGTCTTTATTGAGCAGTGAAGTCCTCCCATCTCTCGTGCATCTGTTTTTCTGTGCATATTTATGTGGCTCCGCTCTTACCTTTTTGCAGGGACCAGATGCTGTCTCAATGAGCGGAGTTTTACTGCCGATTTAGAGCTCTTTGGCAACAGAATAGAGGCCATAGCAGATGTAGGATAGCGACTGGCTAGCATTTACAGATGGTGTGGAGTTGTATTTGTTAGCCCATTTTCTGTATGTAATCGGAGTTAGAAAAGTTAAACAGGCTTGTATTCATCGCGCTGCAGTAGGGATCCCGGTGTATGTGATGATGGGGAGAGTATAGCCCAGCTAAATCCTAACAAGGCTCGTTAGCAAAGTGGAGATTAGCCAGAGGGAGGGATGCCTATTGCTACTTGGTACAGGAAATTCATGGATCTATAATAAAAAACTAGATAAGGATTCCCCCTCTGTCTTGGCTCAAGCCCTTCTAGTGGTCGCTCCAGGTACTGCAGCTCCTGGAGGCTCCGGCCCAGAAAGACTCATAATATATGCATTATTATTGAAATCAAAAGTAGTTGTAGTCGTAATTGTATGTATGCGTAGTGGTCATTGCTGGTGGTTTGAATCCCCACTCTAACAAATCATTTCTTCTGATGTATCCTTTGGCAAGACACTTAACTTCCAGTGTGTAACTTTTACTCATCTATCTCCATGAAGATGAGCAGAAATGAAACTAGGTAAAAACTCACATCCCCATGGAGACGAGTGTGGTGGAGAGAAATGAAACTAGGTAAAAACTCACATCCCCATGGAGACGAGCATGTGGTGGAGCCTTTAACAGAAAAGTTACACAATGCACCTTTAATGTTCAGTGCTGTGAGCGCCCACTAGTGGTAGAAAAGTGCCACGTAAATGTCACTTTTTAACATTAAGTAGAAGTAAAAGTAGTAGGATTAGTTTAAGTAGTTCATGTATTTCATATATATCTGTTGCAAATGTGATTAGTGCACCGTGTAACTGCGTGTCTTGTAGTAGCAGTAGTAGTAGTAGTAGTAGTAGTAGAAGTAGCAGTGGTAGAAGTAGTAGTAACAGTAGCAGCAGTAGTAGTAGCAGTAGTAGTAGTGGTAATAGTAGCAGCAGTAGTAGCAGCAGCAATAGTAGTAGTAGTAGTAGTAGTAGTAGTAGTAGTAGCAGCAGCAGTAGTCTAGCAGTAATAGTAGCAGGAATAGTAGCAGGAATAGAAGTAGTAGTAATAGTAGCAGCAGCAGTAGTAGCAGTAGATAAGGAGCTCCGGCCCAGAAAGACTCTAACACAGAAGCACAAGTGTATTAATATACCAAGGTATGAACACTAACGTGTAAATGGATCTGTGTGTGTGCGTGTCTGTGTGTTTGTGTGTAGTAAAAGAACCAAGTACATATTCTTTCCTGCACTCATAAAAGATGAGCTTTGTTTCTATAAATAGTTCTGTTGTCTTGTATCCTAGTCTATATGTCCATATTTTTGGCAAAATAAGTGTTAAAACTTCAACCTAAATCTCTTCAGTCTGTAGAATAACTGTTGTGTTATAGTGTATAGTGTATTTGTGTATAGTTTCTGGGTTAAATCACTGTAATATGATTAATGACTATGTAAATTGATAGAAGAAAAATAAACTAACAATGCATTTTTGGAGAATTCAGACTTCCTACATTCAGCTGACGGAGCATCCACAACTTTCACAAAGGCTGGATTTTGTAGAGATTCTTTTCTATATTCAAAACATTTATCTTTTTTTTACATTTCTGAATCCTCAAAGCGCCTACAAGTTAGTTCTGTCAGACGTATCGTAGCCCACGCTCTAGCAGCTCTGACTCTGATTGGTCCAAACTCTCCATGTGCACATTACAGACGTCACATGGGTGGGCAGAGCTAAGTAAGTGCAGAAGAGAAAATGATTTTTGTGCACAAGCATGAGCGACTGAAAACAATACAACACCATCGTAGGTTCACATTCAGATTTTATTATAGTTCTTGTATGAAATGAGATGCGCTCTTTTTAAAGGCTTTTGTATTGAGCACCAGAAAAGCTGTGGACAGTTTTAGTGTAAAATGAATGGAGATATAATACAGAATATTTGCACTTTGAGCATAATGGTGACTACCAGTACAGGCCAGTGTTGTTTTCTAGGTTTCAGAGGAAAAACAAAAAGGTAGAGACTTAACCTATATCTGTCAGAAGAGAGATATAGGCTACGTTACAGGTCAGATCTGTGGAGACTCGCCCCTATTCTCAAAGAATTATCTTTCATTTTTCAGCACTAGTTTCACCTGTATTCACCTGTAATTAATAAATGCTAAATGGTTATGTTTAATGTCATACTGTGGAACATTCCAGGCAAAGCAAGAACATCTCCATGGAGACAAGAAGGTAGCAGATCCTTAACCAGAAAAATACAAAGATGGCATTATCGATAATACAAACACATTATTAACAGGTTTAAATTTTGGTTATATATTTCCAAAGCTCAAAAAGCACTGTTCCACCTTGTGATGTCCTCAAGCAGTGGTTTTTAAAGTTAACAGCTTCTTTTACTTTTAGTTCAGTCGAGATTGACAATTCCAGGGTTGAAATCATCCAAATGACTCCAGTGAAGGTGTGTAGAGTTTAAAAACACAGTAGAGCAACTTCCTGACATCATGACCAACACAACTCAGTGTAAATCTGCAGGGTTTGTGCGTTAAACATGTTCGAATGAAACAAAACACAACTCCAGGTCTGCTTTATGGGTCACACAGACTATTTATTTGGAACTTTTCTGACTGAGAATGATTTATTATTTCAGTATTTACTTGCCATTCTTTCACAGTGGTCTCGCTCATCGATCGTGAAAGCTCCTCCTAAACAATGGTACATTAACCTAGAACGTCTCCTCGCACATACGTCCTCTGTGTAAAAGTGTCCACCCAGCCTAATGCAGGACTGGAGTGCTTGGTCGTGTGTCTGATCCAGCTGCATTTTCAGACCTGACCCCATCACGTACACACCTCCCTGTGCTCCAGGCCTCTCTCCCAGTGACCTCGAGGCCACCACCTGCATAGAACTGGCCCATATAAGTTTAATTTAGCTCCAGGTCAGACAGGATGCCGCTGGACCTCATTCACACACAGCACACGCAGGAGAATGTATAGATCTTATGGGAATGACTGCGAGGAAGTGTGAAATTAAAAAAGACATGTTATGCGACTATATATCGTTATAATGTACCTCTGGATATCCTTTTGACATTCTTCTTTTGTTTCTTTCTTTCATGCATCGAAATTTTACTCTAAAGGTGTAACTTTTTCTACGTAGACAGCAGTTGATGCCACAGAGCCAAGTTACATGTCAAGAATGTACGTTTTTAGGTCAATAAAAACGAGTACCAGCTCTATTTGAAATGCTGTTGAGTTTAGTTGAAGCTTTACTCCACCCCTAAGCAAAATCTGAATAATCCTCCAGAGTGGGCGGTGCAGGGAGGGTTGGGTGGAGCGAGCCACAATAAGATCGCGCTCCAGACTTTTTCCCTTTTCTCCAGACTCGACATGGCGGACATGGCGGTGCCAGGAGGGGGCGGGGCAGAGAGGGGCTCCTCACATCCCCGAGCTCCTCGTCATGTAACAACCTGCATCTGACTCACTGGGGCTGTTTGTCCAACCTGAAAATACAAGTGTTTTGGCTATAGCTGATCCTAAAGAGGCCGATACAGACACGGCACAGACCCAGAAGCACTAAAATGCCAAAATAAGGACTATTTTAGACCCATTTGACAGCGAATCGATAGAACAAAAAAAATAGATTTTGTTGTTTAATGGAGCTTCAAGTTCTTATTTAAAGAGACAGCACGTTATTATATTATGTTCCATTTTTATATTTGAAAATATAAATGAAAATGTTAAAATGCATGTGCACGTATATGCTTTTATAATGTACTGTAGGTGTAGGTGCGGTTTTGGGGTTGCCAAAAAAAAAATAATAATAATCTGATTTGACAGTCCTGATTTGACAGCCCTAAAAATACACATGCAAACACTGCATTAAGAAACTGTATTACACACAACCCCCACCCCTTCTTTTCATGTATTTATTGTCTGGTTTTGTTTAGTTTTTTTGGTATGTGTGTTAGTCTTTGGTTTTGTTATGTCTTTTTATGTTTTGTTGCTAATGTACTTTATATTAAATTCATCTCCTCAAAAAATTACCAAATTATAAAAAAGAGAGAGAGAGACAGTATGTAACCTGCATGATTCCCCTGAAATAAAAAGTTAAAATCACACTTTGGAACATAATTTGGAGATAAATGGTGTTGCTTTGCTCCGTTAAACTTAGCCGTCTAGCATTTAATCATTATGGGTGTTTCTGTTGCACATAAACACAATAATTCCTTCTCTGAATAGGTGCGACTCTCCACAGATCTGAACTGTAATGTAGTGTAGCGCTGTAACCTGCTTGTCTTTCTTGTTTTAACATTAGAATAACAACCCTATACAGTTGTCCCTCTTACATTCTCTGGTTGTAAAAGAATGTACAAGAGGATGTTGTCTGGTGGGACAGTCCGAGGGGCAGCCCATGTGTCACTGTTTTGTCACTATCCCCCTTCGACTTGACCTTTGAACCCTAAAGTTCGCCGGAGGTCGTGACAAAGCCGCCGCCGCTGCCAGTCTCCCTGTGTGTTTAGGACCGTTCACTGTCCACATAAATGAGACACATGCACAGGGACCGCACCATTTCACACACACCAAACGGAAAACAGAACTCCTCCAGCTATAGATGGAGTTGCCATGGAAACAGCCCATCCTCTCTTCTGTCTGGACACCTAT
>KN512217.1:0-10165 GCA_000787155.1 Scartelaos histophorus | reverse complement strand
AACCTGCAAGAATTTTGAGAAAACCGTGACACTGAAACTGAAAAAACTTTTCGCTGACGCTCGTTTTTGACTGTAATTCCGCTCTTTTTGGTCAGATTGTTTTAAAATAAACCCAGATTAAGTGGGGATGGGATGAGAATATTTCCACAAAACGAGACGAGATACGAGATTAAATCCACGAGAACGAGACAAGATTCAATTCAATTCATTTTTGTATAGCCCAAAATCACAACAACAGTTATCTCGGTGGACTTCACGAAATTGTTAATTTAGCAAACAAAGATGTCAGAGAATGAAGCAGAATAAGAAATAATTCAAAAATACTGAATGTCCAACAACAAGCAGCAAATGGATAATTGTCCCAGCCTCTCTTGTCCTTAGACCCTTAGAACAGTGGGGAAAAAAAAACTAGAAACCTCGAGGAGAACCACAGTGAAGGAGAGATCCACTCCCATGGACGGACAGGCATGGCCAGGACGTATCCATTGTATTCAGTCATTTCCAATTCCAACCAGTTCCAATCAGAGAAGTCTACGGTCGTCACTATAGACTGTACATATACTGTAAATGGAGGTCGCTGTCGCCTTCCAAATAGGAAGTTCTCCAGGAGGATCTTCCGGCTCCTTCTGATCCTGGTTCCCATTGACTTACAATGAAAAATACTGTCACCCCTTTCTCTGTAACTGCCATTTTAGTCTTAAAATGTTTTGTCCATCAAAAAACTCCTAGTCATAAATGCGTACTTAAAATTTGATCGAGCCGAACTAACGTCAACTTTACAAAGAGAGAAGTGTATTGCCCAAGAACACAACAGTACACAAAGCAGAGATCTATGTGCCGAATTTCAGTGACCAAACTGGATCCCCAAGTCTTAAAAGGTCTATATATATTACGTAAAATAAGCCGTGTTGTTTCCTCATCAACACTCACTGGGTCATAGAAAAGTGTTCGGGTTTGAACCTTTCCCACTTTTATATTTTTATAATGGGCTGTATTCCGTTAAAATACCTGGAGTTGTGTTTTATTTCAGTCACACGTGTTTGAGTATCTGTTTATTATTAATCTGTCTACATCTCCAAAGCTCAAAATAACTTAAAAATCCCAAAGTGGACCTCCCATTTTCCCATTTGTTGCATTTCTCTTCTCACTCTTCTTTAGCTGCAGTACCTAAAGCGGCCACTAGTTTTTTATTACTAGGTTTTTATGATAGACCAAGAGGTACACTGGGCCAAAACTCCTCTAATGTCAAAGAAAACATTATCTGACGAATAGAAATATTTAAAAAAAACACCTTTATTTTGTTGAAATATTGTTTAGTGTCAGAAAAACTTTTTCTTGCATGGGAATTGCGCAGAATTTTTGGGCAGAATTGTACTAAATTAAGTCAAAATTAGAACCTCTCATTAGCATTTGGTACATCCAGACAGAGATCTGTAATATTAATAACACTGTCTAGACTTTTAAGTTTGTATTTTCCGATTTTGCATTCATGAATTATGGATAAACATGTTTTTAAAAAAAGGACCATTTCAAAAAGTATAGTTCACTTTACTTTCTGTTTAGCTGGAAATACTGAATCCTTTTAGGAAAACAATTAGTCTTCTGCATTTGACCCATTCTTCTAAGCCTCTAGGACAACGTGTCAGAAGCAGTGGGCGCTTCCATGCTTCCATTGTAGGGAGTATTATACCTCTGATGACTGGCACAGTAATGGAATTTCTCTAACTATAATTATTAACCTGATTAGATAACTCTTCTTTTTGCACATTTTCATGATTTTTTTCCCCACTTTTTTTACGCTTTTCTCACTGTTTATGTGGTTTTTTAGATCATTTTTTTATACTTTATGAATGAAATAAACAATAGCGGTGGGACGGGATATAATTTCAACATCCTTATAGGAAAACAATTAGTCTTCTGCATTTGACCCATTCTTCTAAGCCTCTAGGAAACGATTGGAAGCTCATATCCATCACCAACGAATGGGATTTCCCAAAGTGAGATCAGTCCACGCTCCAAAAAATACAAAAGCGAAAGAAAAACTCATGTGTGAATGAAACAAAACCCAACTCCAGGTCTGAAACAACAGGGAAATATGGGCGCTTTAAAGATAAGTCCGAACTTTTAAAAACAACAGCCACTTATAAGGACTAACTAGCCAAACTGAAGCTGTAATCATCATCGGTCAGTGTGTATAAACATCTCGGGTGTATCGGAGCGCTCCACCTGCTCCCACTCTCCCCGACAATGGAATAATTAAGGCAAAAGAACCTCAAATGCAAATGGGAAACATCTGCTTCGTCTTGACTCGTTTTGACAGAATCCGCAGCAACAATCAGAAGGTTTGTCTCAAAGCAATCACCCGCTTCCCCTGTGCCAGTCGAACCAACCTGTGAGGATCGACGCATAGAAAAGCACGGAAAAAAAAACGAGCGACGGCGAAGGAAGGGGGGGGCGCTACATGTACACACCCACTACGGGAGTAATGTAAGCGTAATGACAACCTATAGGCGTTTGTTTTGAAGGCTGTAATCACAAGTTGTCTGGCTCGGCGGCGCTCGATGCTGGGGAAGTGGTAGTAAACTAAAAGCACTCTCCACGCAGTCACTGATCTGTTATTTCTTTACGGGGCTTTTGTGTCGCGCTAACCCGACTAGACGAACGGGAACTAGAGAAATCAACTCCCTATGACAGGCCGGACTAAAAACAAAGTTAAGATCGTTATATTGAAGATTTAGCTGAAATATTTATCGTTCTTTAGCCACTTTGCCCATTTTTTAGGTTTAAAATTGTGACTTTCTGGACTAAAAACAAAGTTAAGATCGTTATAGTGAAGATTTAGCAAAAATATTTACAATTCTTTAGCCACTTTGCCCATTTTTTAGGCTTAAAAATGTGACTTTCAGGTTGGAAATGACGACATCAAGTTAAGGAACCACGTGGTACTTTCATAGAACGACGCAGCAAAAAGTGGAGCGTTAAAATCGACTCTCATAGAATCAATTTTAACATTTTCTCAGGGTTTATATGAGTCCAATCTGTTCTAGAGTTAATTTAACATTTTTGGAAGTGTTAATTAAATAACACTGGATCAAAGTTCATGTTTAACCCTGAAATCAAGAGTTATATTAATGTTTGCTTTATTTTTACACTTTATTTTAGTTAAATGAAGATGAAATTATGAACAAAACTAGTTTAAACTGGTCTTTAAAGTGGTGGGAGGAGCCAATTTAACACTACGAGAAGTTGAATTAACACTAGGGAAAGTTGAATTTATTTCAACCATATCAGCTCAAGTAACTAACCCCAATTCAAACCTCCATTTAAATTTGAAATTGTTAAAGTAACACTGTTTGTGTTAGAAATATTTTACCCTGAAATTTTAACCCTCCAGTTTTTGTTGTGTATAATAAAATCTGAAGCTGAACCCAAAATGGCGTCGTATTGTTTTCTCTTTGGTGCTTTGGGCCCAAAATAATTTTCTCTTTCACTTTTGGACCAATCAGAGCGAGCGTTGCTAATGTGGAGTTAGCGCGAGCCCAGAGCGACGCTACGCTAACTCTGACAAAGCTAACTTTTAGACGCTTTGAGGATTTAAATTTTTAAAAAATTTATGTTGTGAAAATAAAAAAGAATCCTACAAAACCCAAACGTCATGAAAGCTGCACAGCAAATACTAGATACGATAACTAAGATAACTCTACACAGTGTTATCTCTTTATTCTCAAAACATTAATATAACTTTTGGGGTTAAACAAAAACACTGGTCCAGTGTTATTTAATTAACACTTCCAAAAATGTCCATTAACTCTAGACTGGACTCATATAAACCCTGAGAAAATGTTAAAATTGATTCTGTGAGTCGATTTTAACTCTCCACTTGTTGCTGTGCACTGATGCTCTGTCAGCTGAACATTTCGCATTTCGCTTTACGGGAAAATTCTTTCTGAGCCCAAGTTCCAATGAGCTGCAGTACCTGGAGTGGCCACTAGTCGTCTAATGTCAAAGAAAACGTTATCTGACGAATACAAATATTAAAAAATTTGAAAGTAAAATTAGAAAAAAACTGAATCCTTTTAGGAAAACAATTAGTCCTCTGCATTTGACCCATTCTTCTAAGCCTCTAGGACAATGTGTCAGAAGCAGTGGGTGCCATGCTTCCATTGTAGGGAATATTATACCTTTGATGACTGGCACAGTAATGGAATTTCTCTAACAATAATTATTAACCTGATTAGATAACTCTTCTTTTTGCACGTTTTCATTAATTTATTTACATTTCTTGTATCTTTTCCCACTGTTTTTTTTAATCATTTTTTATACTTTATGAATGAAATAAACAAATAGCCGTGGGACGAGATATCATTTCCACGAGACGGGATGAGAAACGAAACTGGATTTACAAGACTTTTGATCTTATTTACAGTAAATACATACGAGATTTTAAACGCCACAGTCTATAAAACTACATTTACATCTTCCAAGGTCTAACGAGCAGCAAAAATAACTTCTTCTACAATGACAGAAAGCCACAAACATCTCAAATACCTGGAGCAGACCCCCATGGAGGATCCCCCCATTCAGACTCTAAACCCGCGAATGAACGGAAAACCTTTTGAGCGCCGAGATGGGCTCAGATAGCGCAGGGATGAAGGAAAAGACTCGGGCTCCTCTTCCACACCACTGCCTTCAATTTAGCCCAGGTGCTAAAGTTAGCGATAGCACTGATAGTTTGGCCGACGCTTCACATGAGCAGGGAAACACAAAGGGAGGCGCCCACAGGAGACGCCGCACATCCCGACGAGAAAGAGCGAGGAAAACCTGTAAAGTCATTCTCAAAAGTCAACGAGGGCGAAATTGACGGAAAACTATATGAATATATTTAAACGCAGACGATTTAAAGTCAATATTATAGCAAGTCACCTGTAAACGTGCAGGTAAATGTGTTGATGATCACTGTAAGTCGGGTTGTTTTCGCCTCTTTGCAACTTTTTAATCGTTTTCAGTAGGGCTGCACGATATATCGAAAAAATATCGTCATCGCGATAATGGCACGTGCGATATCCACATCGCAAAGATGCGCAATATTTTTTAATTGTTTTATGTGTAAATCGTGAGTTTATTGCGTTCTGGAGTTCACAATTCCGACGCGCCCTTAAACGTAATGTTTTGCTAGCTAGAGCGAGCGCGTGGACTCGCAGTGCATGACGGGAAAACACTACAGTCACCATGGCGGGTAATGAAGAAGTCAGTGAAGACGACAACAGCCAACAACTTGTGCCTAAAAAGCACAGCAGCTCCGGAATTTGGGACTTTGGCTTCAGACGGGACGACGTGTCACAGACGCAAGTGCTGCGCAAGTCGTGCCGGAAAGTTATCGCAACGTCGAGAGGAAACACGACGAACTTACACAGCCACCTCGAACGCAACCACAGGGAGCTATACAGTGATTTTATTCAGTCCAAAACTTCAGCAACCAATGTTACGCAGGTACAGTCGCAAAAACGAAAAGCACAGACGAGCTTAAATGAAAGTTTCGCGTGCGGCACTCCTTATGAAAAACGTCATAGAGGCAAACGTGTGAATGTACGAAGCATTTTTTTTTTAGGTTAAAAGAAAATATCGCAATAATATCGTTATCACAATGCTTGACACCCGTATCGCATTCATTTTCAATATCGTGCAGCCCTAGTTTTCAGTATTGGTTTTTGAATATATCTTTCAACTTATTCCTGGGATTCTAATAGTCGATCATTTTAATCATGAAAATATTCGATTAAAAGACCAATATTACATTATTTTCTCATCTGCTATAACGTTATTTCATCACAAACTTATCCAGAGTTGTGTTTTGTTTCGACTGAACCAAACTTCATGATGTCACAAGGTGGAACAGAGCATTTTGAGCTTTGGAGATTGTTTCAACTGAACCAAACTTCATGACGTCACAAGGTGGAACGGAGCATTTTGAGCTTTGGAGATGGAGGCGGACTAATAATAAAATGTTTGTTAAGTTTTTGAGGACTTAAAAACGCTCAAACGTGACTTAAAGCTCATAAGAATCTATTTTTCGTAATAGGATCTGTCCAATTTTTATGTTCCAATTTATGTGATGCAAGAAGAAATGCAAATTTATAACCGTCAGAATTATGAAATTAAATTGTGAAATGTGTATCCAAATAATTTCCCTTGAGAATCAGTAAAGTTTAAGTTTATATACAATACAGCTTTGTTATTATCATTAGTTGTACAACCATTAATGGAAAAATAATAATTAAAAAAAATAAATCATTACATTATTAATTCTCATTTTGCTTATTCTGATACGATCATAAGCAATAAACTTTTGTGCCTTTATTATTATTATTAATTTGTACGACCATAAACGAAAAAAACCAACAACAAAAAAAAAAAGACATTTATTTAAAAAAAATAATTAAGAAAAAAGTGATTTATTTTAAAAAAAGAAGAAGCAAGAAAAAAAGTGCTGAATAAATAAATAAATAAAAAAGTATAAAGCGTTATGTTTTTGAAAATGTAGAAATCTGGAATGAAATAAATATGCATTAAATTTGTTTTAATTTACATTTTGTCTCATATATATATATACAGTAAGTCTCAAGGGAAATTTTAAATGCAAACTTGATCAAATGCTACATTTCTTTGTTGGAATTCTGTCTTTGTTTAATCGGGTTTGGCTTTAGAAGTACTTTTTACTTCAACTTACACCGTTTTGGTCATGATCTATGAGGTTGCAGACTGTGTTTTTTTTTTTTACTCCAAAATGACCAAATAAACGACTATTACTCCTAAAAGATCTCCATTTATGGATCTATTTCTCTATGTGTGTCTTTATTTTTCAGGAATTTTACAACCCGTGTCTTAAAAATAAAGCAATAACTTCAACTATAGCCACAACAAATCCACTGAAATGTTCTGTTTTCTAGTGTATTTGCTGTAAGTTCAGGTAAATACAAAAGGCCTGCACACACCAACATCACCGCTTAATTACTAATATGATTATAGAGCTTTAAGGCTAAATTAACATTGATCGTATTGATTTCTGTGTTGTCCATTGTTGCACATCAGGTCAGCCATAACCGCTCATTCAGACCAGTTACAATGGGCTTTGAAATCCCTCACATTTTACATACAGATGAAATCAAGTTTGACCGACGACAAGAACTTAAAATTGCGTCTAAAAAGCATCAACTGAACCAGATAATTAAATAAATACACCGTGTACCTTCGTGTCAATGGAAATGTCATTGCTTTGCCTCCCGCAGCTCGAAACAGGTGAAGCCACAAAGCAAAACCGTGAATTTAAAGCCGTGTTATAATGTTGTTACCTCCTCAGTAACAGACCTGGTGTTTTGTTTCATTCACACAATTTGGAGTCACTTTTTATCATCATCTGTCTGCATCTCTGAAGCTCAAAACGCTCTTTTCCACCTTGTGATGTCATGAAGTGGAAGTTAACGGCTCCTTTTACCTTTAGTTCCGTCGTTATTGGGAATCCCAGCGCTAAAATCATCCAAATTATTGTAATGAAGGTGCACGGAGTTTAAAAACCACAGTGGAGCACTTCCTGTATTAGACTATGGGGTATGAGAAAAAAATTAATTCTGTGATATATCGTGATACTTCATTGCACAATTCTCAAATCGATGCATCCAAATACATTTTTAAGTACCGTATTTTCCAGAGTATAAGTCGCTCTGGAGAATAAGTCGCACCAGCCAAAAAATGCATAATAAAGAAGAAAAAACATATATATGTCACACTGGAGAATAAGGGGGGATTTATTTGATAAAATCCAAGACCAAGAACAGACATTTCATCTTGAAATGCAATTTAAAATAACAGATTAAAGAACAACAGCGTGAATAGGTGCACGTATGCTAACGTAACACATTCAGCTGCACGACGCACAGACAACGAACTGTCAGAAGTGTCTGGTGTGTTCACGTAGCAAACTAACAATTATTCACATAACTATAGCATAAAGAACATGCTAACAAGTTTACCAAAGCATCAATATTACTGCAAATCACTAAATCCACTGAAAATAACAAACAAACTCATATAATAATGTGTGAATAATTTCACATATGAGTCGCTCTGGAGTATAAGTCGCACCCCCGGACAAACTATGCAAAAAAGAGCGACTTATACTCCAGAAAATACGGTAATTGTTTTCATAAAAAGAAATTATTTACATTCACTGTTCTGGTGAGTTAAAAATGTTTCTAAATGATATTTCATACAGTTGTGTTATTGCGAAGGTGCAGTTGACTGTATTAATAGAAGTATTGATGGATAAATCGTAATATATCGTTCTATGTTTATATCGTCGTGACATGAAATCGTAATATATCGTTCTATGTTTATATCGAATCGTGACATGTTTTGTATCGTCAGACTCAAGGCAAAGCACAACCCAATTACACCATGACATCACAAGGTGGAACAGAGTTTTTCTGTTTTCTTGCCTAAATATGCAGAGTTTGTGGGTTAAACGTGTGTGAATGAAACAAATCACAGCTCCAGATGTGATGAAGAAAACTACATTATAACGTCCTAACCCTAACATATTTAATAAAGCCCCTGTCAGGAAAACAAGAAAACATAAATCACTTGTTTCCATTTAGCTATTTCATTATTACTCATCAAGAAAATGACCTGTGGGAATAACAAAAATGTGAATATTTAGTGTTTTCACCTTTGCCACAGATAAAAGCTGCATTCTTCACTGTTTTTATGGAGTTTTGCAAAGTTTCTTTTGTCAATGAGTCCAAATATTTTCAGCTGTTCCCAAAGTTTTGCTTTGGATGAAAATTTGGCGTCATTTTTGGAAAACATTAAACCTGAAAATGTATGGACAGCAACAATAGTTCTATTTTAGCTTTAAATATATTGTTTTCATACAAAGATCTTGCATAAACTGGTGGATTAACCATTATAAAGATATAAAAAAATAGAAATACTGTTAAATTATGGCAGCAGCTTGTAGTGGGCGGTGCTCTGATAAATTCGTTAAGCTCTGTAGATGAGAAAATAGCGTAACATGGGCTCTTTACTCTGTTTTCAAATACAGTTAATAAAATAAATGAATAAAAATAATAATAGTATATTTTTAAAATGATCTGTAAACTCATATCTGATTTCATGACCTTTTTGGGAATCCCTTTTTGCAATAAACTTAATACTGACAGATGATGGCGTCTTATTCACAGAGGGTCTGCTGGGAAAAGTGACGGACGTGAAAAGTGACGGCGGTGATTCCCAGAGTCAGAGTTGATTAACCCCGGACGAGCAGAGCCTGAGCAGAGGTCAGGACCTGCTGTGATGGACGACCCTCACACACCTCCTCTTACAGCTGCAGTATTCATGGGTTTTCCGCTTCCCGTGAGCCATTTTGAGTACTTTTTGTCTTTTTTTTTTACCAGGCCTGGGTGATACGGCTCATCCCTGTAATAATCTACTATTACAGTGACCTCCTCATATCCTGATGCGGTTACAGAACTTTTCCCTGCGCTCAGACGCTCCACTCCTATTGGTCAATCTCCCCAAGGCTCTGAGTGAGTGACAGGTGGAATTAACCAATCACAACGACATTTGCTTTTTTCCCATTGGCTTGAAAAACAAACAAACATGCGGAATCGTCTAAAATGTGCGCGAGATTAGACACATCCGCAAATTTATTCTGCTTAAAATGTTTTTATTAATGCCAAATAAAACATCCAGCACAAATTATGTACAATACGCATAGATTAATCATTCGTATCTTTTATTTTACACTCATATTTCGTTTGCGGGACTGCAGAGCTTTACCTGAGATCTGTAGGAATTCAAGTTATTTTTCAATCAATTATAACGCCTATAATTGGATAAGTCAAGATGGATAAGTGTCACACTGTGGGACATTTCAGTCAACAAAATAACCAATAACCTTCATGAAACAAGCTGATGTTCTAGAAAAGTGACGTTTTGACCCTTTAAAAGCCCGTCACCCATACAAACAATTATTATTCTCCATTTAAAACAAGGACGGTGCGCAGATTTCAACGATCTGAGCCAGATTTAGTGACAAAGTTTGGACAAAAGACGTCAACCTGCGATTCATAACGACAAAATACTCCCTACAGTTATAGAAATATACAGT
>KN512214.1:4112-39763 GCA_000787155.1 Scartelaos histophorus | reverse complement strand
TAAATTGAATTGAATTGAATTGAGACAAGCAGGTGACATTAAAAAGCCAGGTTATAGGTAAAATCTGTGGAGAAGTGGGCCCGCTCACAGTGATAATGCTTTTGCAGGATTTTTGAGAAATAAAAACACTGTTAAATTAATAAATACAAGATAAATACAACATTTCAGGCAAAGCAGCAACATCTCCATGAGACAAGCAGATGATTTTCCCTCCAGAAAAGCTACACAGTGCAACTTTAACGCCCACAAATGCACGCACCGCCGAGATTGATCCGTGCGGCGCTGGTTTGAGTCATGCAGCGGTGATGGAGTCGTAGTAAATAGCAACAACTGCGTTCGCCTGAGTCTGAAATTATGGCGAGAGAATCTGCTTTCCACAACATCGCACAATCATCATCAAATTACAGCGAGATCCGAGAGGCAGCCACACATGGAGCACCGCACGCCAAGCCATTTCACAACGCAGCACCCAGTAAAGTCTTTGTTCCACCCAATATCAAAATGACATATATTATAATCGTTTCATAGTTTCCATAAATCAAACGATGGTAGAACGTAGGAGAAGCTTTGCCAAAAAACAGCATGAATGAACTGCACCTATGCCAAAGTTGTCACCACACTTATTGACGTATTTGTTGTGCATTTTCACCCTGAATAACAGCCAGACAGGGACTGACACAGAAAACAGGGTTAACCACCAGTCGTTAAAAACTAATCAAAACCTTAAATTGCGCTGTGATCAAAATAGCTGCTTTAGTTCATTCAAAACGTTTACTGTTGATGCAATATAAGTATAGGTTTATAGGTATAGTAACTGTTTTATGATGCAAAATATATGCAGTCAGTTGTCAAGTTTTTAAAAATGTCCTGGACTGTAATTTAAAACGGCAGCAGTAGTATTTTTTCAGGTTCAGGTTAATAGATAAAGTTACATTTAATGAGTTTTGTGATTTACTTCCCCATCTAAGCTTCAGATATGACTTTCATTCCTCCTAATGGACAGATAATGTTACTTTTAAGATGTACATATGTGCCACTAATTCATGTTAAGTATTGCTGTAAAGATTTATGCTCGTCTTTATGGTTTCCCTGCAGACCACTCAGAATCCCAGGACTGTGTGATCACTGGGATGTTTTTCTTGCACACAAATCGAGATGGACTGTGTTTTGGTGGCGGGGGTCTCAGCAGGGGGGCTTACATCCACAACCATGACTCTCTATGTCCATGACTAACACACATCCTGTTAGGGCTTGAAGGGAGCAAGCGTGTTTTATCCAAGCGTAAATACTGGGGAGTTATTTCACCATATTCCCCTGGAAGGCACCGCGAGCCCCCTCCAGAGAGCTGTCAGGACACTCGCTGATCAAAGACCGCTGTTTAGATTCACGTCACAGATCCGCTTTTGGCCGGACCAGACTATTGTGACAGTCCAGGGCCTGTGTTATTGGTGAGGTCTGCAGCGATGCCTCAGGTGACCAGCAGTGGGCCCTCCTACAGCGAAGCCCATATGCAGCGCACACTGGGGGAGAGCACTGAAAACAAAGGGATTCAACTACAAGCAGACAAACGCCGCGTCTTATTTAACACAACTTTAGCTGCACTCGCCGTGTTTCTCGCTATGTTTCTTGGCCTCCTTTCCCCGAGTATCATATAGTGAACGTGGGTTAATCTGCTTTGCTTTCCTTGATCAATGACTGTTCCACTGTTTGATTTTCTAACTTTCTGTTGGTTAAATCAACAGTTTAGCGAAGGCCTGCATGGAGACCGCTGTTGTGGGCTCTACAAAAATAAATACAAGCGAATTAAGATTGAAGTAATTGTGTGAACTTGTTGACACTCCACACGCAGATGCTCACGTAGCTCGTTCAACTCACTCTGGTCCATTATTTTTTTCCTATAGTAAATAGTGTAATCTACAGACCATTCCCCTGACAGATATCTGCACACAGAAACAGACCCGTGTTTGTTCACTTTAACACAACTGGTACAAAGTAGAAGTATTCCTGACACTTACGAGAGTGACACCTTATGTGATATGTAGTTATTAACATTAACATTATTATTTATTTAAGAAAGAAGTGGCATTTTGGGCGGTTGGCTTGATGAGAATTCTGATGGATAAAAAAAAAAGGAAAGGCACAAAGTAATCAAGTCAAATGTAGCATCTCTTAATAAGAATACAATATACTTCAAATGGAAATATTCATTATGCATCACTCCAAACTCAATTTTTTTTTTGTTGCCAATATTCAACCCATAATAATAGTACTTTCTCTATATCACAATGTGGTTGGCTTGATGAGAATTCTGATGGATAAAAAAAAAAGGAAAGGCACAAAGTAATCAAGTCATGTAGCAAGTCAAATGTAGTATCTCCTAATAAGAATACAATGTACTTCAAATGGAAATATTCATCATGTATCACTCCAAACTCAAATGCTCTTTTTTTGGCCAATATTCAACCCATAATAATAGTACTTTCTCTATATCACAATGTGGTTGGCTTGATGAGAATTCTGATGGATAAAAAAAAAAGAAAGGCACAAAGTAATCAAGTCATGTAGCAAGTCAAATGTAGCATCTCTTAATAAGAATACAATATACTTCAAATGTGAATATTCATTATGTATCTTTGTATCTATGTATTTTTGGCCGAAATTCAACCCATAATAATAGTACTTTCTCTATATCACAATGTGGTGTGATCATTCTAAAGCTGTTTTGGATCAATACTTGCTCAAATGAGTATAAAAAGTTTTGTAGTAGTTTTGTAGTATTGATGAGTATGTGATTTTCAATACTCCTGACAACCCCAGTGCCACTATAATAAAGTGTATTCCTGCTCTTGCGTGTGCAGCGGTGAGGACCTGTGTCGTGTTTGGGACAGGGTCAGACAGTGGTGCAGGACGGCCATTAAAGCCCAGTTAAAAACCAAGGGCCCAACATCAAAGTCTAATTTAAGCGTCCATAAAGCGACAGGGCACCTTCGCTCTCTCCTTTATAGACTGGGACGACTGGGGTCAGCGCACGGTGTTAAGAGGAAGCCCCATAAATTACGCTGCACACGGAGACTGCCGGAGATTAACAACTTGTTACACAAACTGAACAGAGAAAATTCCCAAATAGTGGAAAGATATATGAGACTGGGAAGAGGGCGCTGCATGTGTGAGAAGTATTTGTTTTAACAGCGATCAGAGCGTGCTTTTTTGTCTCAGCATAAGCTTAGAAAGTACTTTGAAAAGGGTTTGAGTCAATGAATATGTCTTGGGTAGTGCTGGGATAGATGGATCCTGACGTACAGATGCCCAGTGCGTGCCTACGACCAGACCACAAATTATATAAATGTAATGTGGTGTCACTTTCACAAGACGCTATGAATAGACGAGGAATCAGAACAAAACTAAACTGAGTATCCAGACGACGTCGAGATGGATTTATGTCACTAAAATCTATTGTTCATGGGAATAAATAAACACATTTTTAGACGTTTCATGTGAGAATATTAGCAAAAATGTGGATTCACATCACTCTTTGAGTAAATGAGTGTTAAGGACATTTGACTACACTAATTCAACTTGGTGTCACAACTTTGTATTGACTGAGAAAGAGAATTTACTCCTGAATTGAAGACAAGCCTGGAAATTATAACCTCACTACTGCACCAGTGCCTTTGCTGAAATCTTCTAATTTGTATTTTGCTTGTTTCTGTAATTTTACAATTAGTTTTAGTTACTTGTGTTTTGCATATCGTCACCTTCCTAAAATAATCGCCTAAATCACTTTTTGCCTAAGTTTTCCTTAGGCAAAAAATGCCATCATTTCAATTTTTTTTCAATAATAATTTCAATTTTTTTCAGGTTTTTCAGGAAACACAAAAAACTCCCCCCAAAATTGAAATTATGGCATTTTTTTGCCTAAGGAAAACTTAGGCAAAAAGTGATTTAGGCGATTATTTTAGGAAGGTGACGATATATAACATTTGGTAACACGTTATAAAAACTAAAGCATGCAAACTCAATCATAATGAACAAATAATTAATTAAGAATGATTCACACTTAGTAACTACGTAAACCTAAGGCTTAATTATAACTGTACCATACTTTATACAATAGAAAATATAGTTATCTTACAATACTAGCCAAGCTATTTAAACATGATTTTGCTCCTGATGGTTTTAAGTCTCTAAACACTTTGATATTAAACCCTGTTGACTGAATGACAGTGATTGATTGTCCCTAAAATTCAGCGACTGCAGAGACGTGCCCAGCGCCTTTAACACAGATAGATCACCTCTGGTCCACACACTCCTCTGAGCCTCCACCGTCTCACTTCCAAATGTTTCCATGCAACTTTAAAGCGCAGCCTTTTTCTTCGACTGTTTTTGTTTTCCAATCCTACGAGAACATTCCAGAGGGGAAACTTGTGCACCGGCATATTTTGTTGGTAAAGGGAATTCATTACGCACACATGGTCCATTGATGGATTGAAAACTTGGTAAAGTCTAAAAAGTATAATTACAATAGTGTGTGTCGTACTGTTATCTTCTTGTTACTTTTATTTGATTATATTTTAAAACAAACATATTTTAAGTGAATCACATTTTAAGTATGATGAATTCTGCATTACATTTGTGAAAAAGCAAAGTACAAAATTTTAAAATCCTTTACAATCTGTTGAATCTATATAGAACACTTACTTTTTCACTTTGAATAGCTGCTATTATTTCATTACTTGTGTGTATTTTTTGAGTATTTTTATTCTGTTTGAATAAGTAAGCAGCTAAATCAATCAAAAATAAAATACGGTCCCTTTAACTCAAACTAAACCTAAACTATTTTAACAGCTAATCTCCTGCCATGTCGTATATTGCCTGATGTTTCACTGTTACATAGGAGAGCGGTGACAAAAAGGCAAAACATATTCTCCCTCTCACTCGCTCAACTATGCAAACTGAGCCTAATGTAAATTGCGCTGCCAAAACTTGAAGCTAAACGGTAAAGTGATCCTGAGTCCGTGTCACCTCCACTCACGTCAGGCAGTGGCTGAGGAGTGGCCCGTTCGTCTGGGCTCGGGGCTGGTTCCCATTATTGCCCCATGTGAAGGATGGAGGCACACGGACCATTACGAGGGGCCGAGCGGTCGAGTCGTGTTAAATATGGAGGAGGCAGAGACGCAGGAGGCGCACAGGGGCACTGGACCGGAGCGGGACAGGGAAATGAATTTACATTACAGCCAAAAATGGGTCAAAGTTAGGAAGAGCAGGCAAAAGTTGGCAATATGTTTTTGTTCATTTTTGGCTTTTGTGAATTCTTGAGCACTATATTTGCACTGTTTTTTACTTTTGCCTTTATACATATGCATGAAACTTATATTTTATTACACATATTGTTTTAGACAGGATGAAAAAAACTATGGGTCGTGACAGCAGACTAGATTTTTCCATTATGATTTTAAAAGTGATTTTAAATATAGTGTAAGCTGCATTTTCTGGTCACTGTGAATTTCTAGAAGTTTTATAGGGGAGCGAAAAAAATTGCCAGGAGTTTTGAATGTTGAAATTTATCATGTTTAATGTGTGTGTGTTTTTAAATTTTGCTGTATGAAATATAATATGGCTCAGTCTATAAAACCGTTATCTCTGAGAACTTATTAAAGTTTATTTTATTTTATTTTATTTTTTTCTTTTTTGGGCTATACAAAAATAAATTGAATTTAATTGAATTGAATGTGTGCCACAAATACTCACAATTAGTTAGCAAAATGTAACTAGACATATCTCTTGATAAAAGAAAATTGTCTGAATGCCACGACATGTAAATATAGTTTAATCTTTAAGTTAAAAGTGAAATTGTATCTGCATCCTCCACAGTAAACAGCCCTGACAGTTGTGAGTGTTTGCACGTCACACATTTAATCCAGTCTAATTTAATGAGACCCACCATTCAACAACTCTCATCTATAAAAGTCTCGCCCTTTGCCTCGTCCCAGTCTAGTTAAATGTTTACTGTGCACCACTGGAGCCCAAATGTTGCAAAGCTGTCTGGTCCGACCGCTTGAGCTTTGGAATGGGGGGTTTCGAATGGATTTGCCCTGGTCTGGGGTGTGTGAGGAGGGCAGGAGGAGAGGCCAAAGGGCACAGTCTTCAGACGGTCCCAGAGAGGACCCTGACACACCAAATGAGGAAGTGCTGTCTCCTGGGACTACAAATATGGAAGAGTGTGCCGGGATTGAGCTGTTAAGTAGAAAGTTTGGCTGTCAGTGTCTGCATATGTTTGGCTCTTGCAAATTTTATCACATTTTCTAATATATCGAGAAGTATATACGTATTCATCCATTACATTCTGATTAAAATACATGAACTGCGTATATTTTTGTTAATACAGTTGCAATATTAGCAAATTCTGGCAGTATAAGCTGTGCTGTTGGCTTAGTGTAACATTTTATTTTATTAGGCCATCTTAAATTCACACAAACTTCAATGCATTTCATTCAACTACTAACTTTGTTGATGCCTGTTACTTCTATAATACTGATTTGTGGTAAACTTGAGTACAGGCTACTTTCTCTTATTACTTTTTTCTGTATTCCCATCAATTCTTTTCATCCCTAAAAATAAAACTCCTTTGAATCAATAATAAAGGCATAAAAAAACACATTAAAATCTTCTCTTTGCCCATTGGGAACTTCAGTTTCATAAAATGAATAAACAAGGAAGCAACAACCAAAGCCTGACATTTCTCAATCGAAACATGAGGAATCATTTTTCATCTCGATTTTGGTGAGCTCTGCATATTTCAGTCTCCTCTTTAATTTATGTTTATGCGGGGGAGACGGTTTGTAGCGTCATCTTTTAATCACAAGCTAAACAAGTGAAAAGTGTTGAAGAATGACGCCACATGAATCCGATTTTATTTGGGAGGCAAAATGAGGATCTTAACCTAGGATCAGATCAGACAGAGGAGATGGAGGCGGATGTTTGGGTATTGAGGGCAGAGAAATAAAGCAAACACAGTGTTGACATCTGAGTTGCATTAATGTCAGAGGTCTCCTGGTCTGTGCAGCCAGTGTTTGTTCCTGATTTCTCCACCGTGAATCCGCTCGTGTTGGAAAAGTGGCGCCTTCAAAGAATAAATAATATGACAATCTGATCCTGTAGTTGTGAAATAGAAGTGGAACTAAAGATTAAATAACAAAACAGTACATTTGTTATAAATTCTTAAGGATCTGAGTCAAACTGATACATTTGACTTGATTTAAGTAATGTGTTTTTAAGCTTTTTGGCTATTACTAGTTCACTGTTTTGTTAATATCAGTAAAACTATATTAAATTAAATTAACAAATCACAGTTTAATTATTATAAAAGCTTAAATTGACAGGATTTAATTGAATTCCTGTTGACAGAATTAAATTTCTCCTTTGCTAGCGTGATCTCTAAAAACTGTTCACAAATAAAGTGGAAAATGAAAAAATATATGTTTAAAAATGGTTACTTCCCTGTGTCCTAGTTGGTCTGTCTTACATTTAAAGCAACAGGCATTTTATTGTTTGGTTGTATATAATAACTGCAGACAACCCCACAGTTCCAGTGCAGATGTCATTGCTTAAAAAGCTCCTAAAAGCAGCAGCCGACTGTATTTTGAAGGATAGATATGTGTTTCTAATATTTTGAGGCTATTATTGCCGAAGGCCGCTTTCCAAAAACTGTCATAACATCCGCCATAAACTTCTACCTCGTGCGTAAAGCTGATGGACAGGCCTCTCCAGGAACCAAAACCACTCAACCGTAAAAAGCACAAATATGATTAGGCTGTTTAATGTTTTTAAATGGCAAAATAACTTGATCGTAAACTTTAAGTTATTTCACAATATAACTTCATTTGAATTTAATTTATTCCGTTCATTTTGCTTAATTCCAGCTGTGCGTAATTTGTGTTTCATTGGCACGGTTTTGTGGATTCAGTCAAAACTATATTTACTATCACTACTATTAAGTCCTATTTTATTTTATTTTTTTTATAAAACCCTAAAATGAATTAAACGAAGAGGCGTTCATTGGCTATTTGTTCTGTTTTGTAACAAAGCTGTTCGCCTCTTTAATAAACTCAAATAGGTTACCACAACAAATGTATTTACTTTAAATTGGTTTTCTGTGTATTGCTGCGTTTTGTTTCAGCAAGGAGCTGTAGGCCTCTTTTTACGTTTCCACTTCAATGTTCTTTGTTTGAACGCTCAAATTAGGATTAGAATAAAGAGGATTTAACCCAAGTCGACCTCAACAATTTACCCTCTTTACAGCTACTGCACAAATTGTCATTAGTCTTATTAGACCCATGATCCCGCAGCACCTCGCGCCGACTCCCAGCGCGGCCTAATTGGAGCCAATCAGCAGCGACTCTCGCATCTGAACAGTTTGAAGCTCATCTGAAAACGTGTTAATTCAATTGTGCGTCTCAACCACGACATTAAGGATTGTAATGCAGCTTATCGAGTTAAACCAAAGCACTAACGCAATGGAGGATTTGACCAAGAGAAAATGTGTGAGACTAGATCGTCTTAACCGCTTTACGCACAGAGGTACCACAGGCCACAGAGACGCACCGACAATGTACAATATAAGAGGTTTAGCACCAAGACGTTTACTTAGCCCAGCGTGAATAAACGGGATTTAAGAGTCAGCATAATGCGTGATTATAATTGAGCTGCTTCACTTTCTGCCAGGGACTTGAAAACACTACCATATGTTGTCTTTGAAAAAACGCACAAAATTACGCAACAATATGCGCACAATGCATCTGTAATCATCTATAAAAACACACATGTTGGAGTTGATCATGACACTAATATGCTTCATAAGTTTTACTGTACAAACTTTGCTGAAGTCAGCGCTCAACAATTTTACTAAATCGCGTTCTTACATAAAACTAAAGTATAAGTTAATGTAAAACCAAAGGCACTGATAAAAGGCTCCATAATGCGCTGGTCTCACCATAGCAGTGCACGGCCGTCCCGTTGTGTCCTCCCGTCTCTTCGTGCGCTCTGTCCTCCTCGGGGGGCGTCTTGCAGGAGGACCTGAAGAGCTGGTATTTGCTGAAAGAGTCCTCACCACTTGTTGCCGTAATTGCTGCTGCTGATGCTGCGTCCAATGAGTGGCACTTCTCCGCGTAAGTCTCGCTCTTGTTACTGAGCAGGAAGGGACTGTATCTGTGCGAGTCAGCGGAGGGGAACGTCCTGAAGAGCTGCTCCCTGCTTTGTGCCGTGGACATAGAATAGTAAGAATCCATGGATGTCATGTCGTAGTGTGGGACGCGAGCTTCTGCGTTCATGCTTTTAAAAAAGGAGCAAAAGTTTGTCTCTCTTTCTCTCTCCAGGCTCACAGACACCCCTCCTCTTCCTATACCTCACACACAGCAGATGTTTTTACTTATAAAACCATTCAGATCTCTTCCAGGAACCGCTGTCCTGACCACGCTCCCGCTAAAGGTCTGACTATAGAGATAGTTGGGATAGTTGTTGGGACCACTCTCCCCCCTCGTCGCGATTCCCATGTGATTTTATGTGAATGACACGGAGCGGTGAGGTCATGTATTAGATGGGCAGAGAAGGAGGGGACTTAACACATGACATGAAAACAGTGTTGGATATGAACAGGCCATAAGCCGTGATGAGTGATGGCACTGGGGCGGAAAAGGCAGGATTTTACGCATTATTCGCAACGCTTCATCAAGACTGAACTATCCATTTACGCGCGCCATTGTGCTCAATCCTACATCAGCACATACAGTTTACTTAATAACCTACGCTCCTCAAGTCAATTTATATTTGTATTGTATTTATGTGTGCGTAATAAGTGACAGAAGAAATATATTAAGTGGCTTTTTACATTTAGTTTTAGTGGAAATAGCTGAGCACAAGATAGTGATCCTATGGAACAGTAAAAAGTTGGTTTGAATACATGTAAAGTGAAGAAATGAGTCTAATTTTATGTCTAATCTTAAATTTAAAATGAAGTTATCTATATCAAAGTGTTAAATGCAGAACAAAGAATAAAGGGGTGAAGTGTAATCTTATAAAATTCACTTCTTCTTGAATTTTAAATGAACAAATTCGACTGTGATGTATTTCAATCCAAAGCAAAACCAAGTTGGACATATACCACATCTTTAAAGTGAAGCATAGACTCTGATCCCGTCACACATGTTGAGCAGATGAAGGTTTGGAGCATGTGTGAGACAGATAAAAGGAGGACACCAGCGGGACCGAGCAGCACAAAGACTCTTTATTTACATGTCTTCATCTGAGACTGAAGACGCAGCTCAAACTAACTTCTGATGGGACGCTGCTAAACATGGGGCAACTCGACTTAATCACTTTCATTCAAATGAACTTTCTCCAAGCAGCCTTCTCTTTTCTGTCAGCAAATAATTTATGGCTCCGAGACACACTACAATAATTCATCATAAGATATACTCGTGTAGTGCATTCATATCTGGACCAAAAGCAAAAATTCACGTGTAAGCTCTTAGTTTATAGTATTTTTTTGCATATTACACACACGGTTATTGCCTAAATATTACAATGCACAAACTTTTAAAAAAATCAAACCTAACTCCAGACAAAAAGGGAGCAAACTGATTATTGTGCGTGTGTTTTTAATGTATAAAACTATTGTTATATTTGTTGTTAATTATAATCTTTTATAGTTTTTGGAAAAGTGTACTGCGATGCTTTATTTCTTTATGTAAAATCTTAAGAACATTTGGGGAGTTACTATTATATTTAATCCTCAAACCTATAACACATTTCATTACAACTGTGCAGGCATTTTTAGTTTTTATGAGTTCCTATGACTTTTTTTATTTTAACACAATCTGACCTGAGAAAGCAGAGTTGAAACTAGAACAGGTGAGCTGATAGGTGCTGTTAAAAAAGATAAAAACATAAAAGATTTTACAAGTTTTCAGTTTTTCACTCTCACTTTTTGCTGAAAATCAAACACCTAAAGAGGACAATAAACATGGCTTTAAATCCTTTAGTATTTTGTATTTTTTCTTAAGACTTTTTTGTCTGTGTTTGCTTATGTGTGCGTTGTATCACTATGTTAAACACCCCCCTGTGATATGACTGTAAAATATCAATACGCAATAGTCAAGCGCATCATATTCAGTCTACAGACACTGCACACAAACGGCATTCATCATTAAACAACGTGCTCATTTCTTAAACATACACTGAACAAACTTGTTTCACGTGGCTACAACAAATGTAAAAAACATTATCTTGAGGTAAAGGAAATAGAGACATTGGATTTCTTTTCTACCGTCAATCTAAAACACGCCTAAAGCACAAACATCCCGGTCAGGAAGACACAGTGTCACCGGCTTTCCCCAAATGCATCACAAAGCCGGATACATTTTATGTGGGTCTCTATTAAATCAGGAGCGTGACTAATTTTTTTAGGAAGCCATGCGTAATTATGTTTGATTTTGAAAACGCTCTGGTAGTGGAGAAGCACAAAGACATTGTATGGCGGCATAAAGGGGGAGACTGTTGTGATTGTCATTGGCCAGTAACCCGGCGATAACCTCCAGCACCCCAAACCGGACTTTCTATTTACGATATTTAGGAATGTGAGGGTTAAAGACAAACACAAGGAAGAGCCACATCCTTATGGAGCAGACGACATTAAACTTTAGCCTCTGCAGCTTTAGCCTGTGGCAAAGAGGACGTGATTGAGGCCTTTGATGGGCATTAACGTAGCGTGGAGTCGCTTTTGTTCCAAAATAGAAAACACCCGGAAACACAGAAGGGCACCACAACATCTTAGTTAATTTTGTTCAAATGTGTTTTTCTTACAGGCTTGATAGGCAGTTAAAACTAAGAAAAAACTGTATAGTAAATTCTAAAATATAACTTTTCATAATGTAAAAAGTAGAAAAAATATACTGGCAATATACAATGATTAACAACATATTTCCCATTTGCAGAGTTTTCTTCAGAGGGATTTCTGCACCTATTATGACTATTATGGGTTATACTTTTTCATAAAAAAATAAATAATGGGAATGTTATCCTTGACAATAGTGTTAAAAGGATTAGTTCATAGTAAATGTATTAGATGATGCAAAGAATTAGTGATATCTTCATACATGACATTTATAATATAGCATTTTGGCTTTTTTAGAATAAGGATTTAATTTCAAGTGCAATGCAAAAGTGTGGGAGGTTGTGCATTTCTGTAATCACTCTTTCTAAACAGTATTTTAAGAAAAGATACAGACCTAAAGTAAAATTCTTCTATACACCTGAGTCACAGGCGTCTCGCTGAGGCTCCACATGTGAAAATGATCTGTCCCTTGTTGGCTCCCTCAGTGTAAACATGGGCTGAATGTTTCATGATGACAAATGCAAATATCTGCTCTAGATCTCACTCAAACACAAACACGGCTCCTCTGTCACATCCCATCACTTTGTTTAGAACGTGACACAGAAAGTAGATTTTCATAAAAACACGCCGAAGCAAATCGACGACACGAGAGCAGTTTTCTCGGAGTTGACTTGAAAACCTGTGTTGGCACTGCACAAAAAGCCTTGAAACATTTGTGCGTATAAAAGCGAGTGAGTGTGCACAATGGGATGATCACTTGATATAATGAGCAGTTGTTAACGCAGTAACTCGGCTAATCTTTCCCCAGTGGTGCTTCTAATTGGAGTCAAGTGGCACATAAAATAAATACGAGTTTACACTGGTTAACAACATATTTGCTCATTTGCAATATGTTTTCTTCAAGGGAACTTCTGCACCAAGATTATCTACACAATACATTTTCCATCTAAAAATACATACATTTATTTACTATGACGTTGTAGATGTATTTCTCTATTCAAATTTGCATATTATGAATTACAACTTTGTGTTTGAAATGTATCTATGCGTCTTATTTTCTTTAGGAGACAGAATTATTTTTCAGCTCATTTTAAAATATATTTCCAAATATACAGAGAGCAGTGGTTGGTCCTTTTTAATATAGTACACCAAAGGAGGTAGAGAGCTAAAATCATCTGTTCTTACTTTCTATATCTTCAATAAAGACTGGTGGATGTGTGTTATCTTGTCTAACACAGACCGAGACAGAGCGCTGGACTCAAACATCTGCTGCACACTGACAGAGAGGCTCCACATCTGGATCCAAAAACAGGTAACATGTGACCCACTGCTATTCTTCACTGTTTAAAACCTTTAAATTATTGTTTTTAATTTCATCATCTAGTTGGAGCACTTGTATTTGAATGCTTCACAACTGTTTTTCCTCGGTGAGTGGATGTTTTCAGTTTTATGGGCTATTTTGGATATAATTACATTTATACAGGTGCTAATTAGAAACAACTGAATAACTTAATAGATCAAACTATGGTACATTTATACACAAGTTACATAATTAACTCCTTTTAGCTTTAAGTCATGTTAAAACGCTGCTATCTCCTCAAAAACATATCTAGAGGTGTGTTTTGTTTCATTCACACATGTCTAAGTAATTCTTTACTATTAGTCTGTCTGCATCTCCAAAGCTCAAAATGCCTTGTTCCACGTCTCAGGTAATGGGAGCTTTCAAGTTAACAGTTCTATTTTACCTTTATTCCAGGGCAGAAAAGTATCCAAATGATTTTAGGGAAGGAGTATAATGTTTAAAAATACAATGGAGCATTTCTTTGTGTTTGTGTTTCCTGTTTGAGCGAAGAATTCAGCCTAAATATGCAGGATTTGCATGTTAAACGTCTGCAAATGAAAGAAAATGCAACTCCAGGTATGTTTTTTGATAACATTATATAACATTATAACATACACGTAATATATGGGCCCTTTAAATGGAAGGAATTGAGTGAAATGTGGCTGAAGAGCGTGGAGGGAGTTCATTAAGTCACTGCTGGGAACTGACCTCATGACGCAGAAGTCAGTAAAGAGCCTGGCATATGTACTGCAGTTTAGATCACTTATACAGCAGCTTTTATACGCATTTTCACGTGTACTCCATGAAATATTTCAATCATAAATTTAGATTGTGATCATACAGCTTAAAGTAAAAGAAAACCTCAACTCCAAACCTTAAAATACTCTAACTATATCTGAAAATAATAAGATAACCTTCTGTCATGTCAGTTTCTATTTAATCTATGAACTGTTTTCGTTCTTACAACCTCCTGTAAACAGCTAAGAAATATATTTGTATTTCTATATTTTTTATTTTTACTTGTACATATACATTTATATAATTATGCCTTATTTGACACCAGTCTCTTTATTTATGCTACTTATTACGTATTATTACCATTTATATTTTTGCTCTTTGTTATTAGAATATATTGTGCAAGTCCAAATAATTTCCTTTGCAGATCAATAAAATTTAAGTATACATTTAAATATTTTTGTATATCTAATACGTTTTCACAAACCAATAAACTTAAGCAAGAATTATAAATCTGTTCCCACCTGGTCCTCATAGACTTTTACTTTCCTTAAATCTTCACACATAGATCTGGTGATAGAAGCTCATCTATCCAAACGCCACAACACAGAAGACAGTATCCGCACATGAAAGCTTATTAGTCTGTGTGTAAATGTGTGCCATATGTGCGTGTACCTCCCAGGCCTGGTGCTGATCTAGGCATGACTCCTCTTCACTGATATGATCGGCTGAGAGAGTCGCCCTGCTCCATCACAAACTGTACGTGCAAAGGCCGGCAGCAGCACGGACCCAGTCACTGTCTTAAAAACAAAAAAAAAATGTATTAATTCATGGTATATGCATAGGAAAAATACTGCAGGTAGATTATTTTTCAGATTTATGTTGGATTTTACATTCTTTTACATAATGACATCCATATTTATATCAATGTGGTCATTACAATAGAAACAACAATGGGGACAAACATACATTATTGTTTTAAAGTAGGGACCTTTACCATTTTCAATATTACCACATCAAACTTTTCATATATTTTTTATCCCCTGTGAATCTGTGCGGTGCAATATTTTGTAAAGAAATTTGATAAAACCAGTTCTTATTTATGCAAGTAAATGATGGCACATTGTCCGCTTATGGGTTTTACTATCAATATTTATCCAAATGGCAAAATGTGCTTAAGCAGATCAAAGATATGCCAAAGTATATCGATTTTTCCATTTTTACAGCTGCTTCACTGCTTTAATAAAAAGACCACCTTCAGTACAGTGCCACTCTTCTCACTAACTAAAACTAACTGCAAAAACATGAATCAAAAGCCTCTATAATGTTTCAGACACAGAAGCTGTAACCACTAATCACTCTCTCACCGATGAAGCAATCAGCTCTGGCATCCAAGCGACTGAAGTTTGGCATGTTTGGTCGCTCGTCTCTCGTCTCGTGTGTGTTACTACCTATAATTTGTTGAGCAGCCACAAGCCCACTGGCTCTGCTAGTGATGTGAGGTCTCCACTCAGATTCACACTCACTGCCACAGCTATGCTCACAGCACCACACCAGATAATGCCATTTGAGTTCAAGCTGAGAAATCACACAATAGGCACAACAGATGATAATTTAACATCCATCTCTAGTCACTTTGAGTGGTGTGAGGTCAATATCAGGCCAGTGTGTAGCTAAATCTGTCCTTGACCCAGTACAGATAGGTGAGGTCAGATAAGTCTGCTGTGGCTGTGTGAATCTAATTAAAAGACATTTTATTATTAAATAATCAGGAAGTGTGCAACAGCATGCTAGTTGTTATTATCTTTACCATCATGAATGCAGAAGATACAAGGAATAACTTTGGACCACTGCAAACCGTTAAAACTACTGAAAAATGTTTTTAGACTGTTAAAAGAGCTACAGTGCTTTTTAGGTGATGTATAGTGAAACGTATTGGCCAGTGGCATAAAGGTGAATGTTTCTATATAAAATATATTTCTATGGCACTTATCCTATGTCTGAGCAGCAACATGTGGCACTGACTTCATTCTTCTGTTGTGCTTTTTCTTTGGTGTATAGATTCAGTAACAGATAAAATGCTTTTATTTTCCTTCAGCTGCTCAATATGTTTGGTCACCAAAGCAAACCAGTTTTGGCTTTGAAATACATAATTTTGAGCTTGCATTGTTCTGCTCTATTGTTTTTTTGTTTTTTTTCCATTGTTCAGTATTGTGTACATGACTGATCTTTATCGTCATCTTGAGTCACCATATGTTTATTATGAGTGAAATTCTATATTCTAATGAGAATCTAGATTACATATTTATGATGTAAAATACTGTGTTTATGGGTTTATGAAACACTTAAATATTAAAGTCTTTGTGATACTGATAAGTTGCAACGCCCAAATGAAGATGTTTTGCATTTGTTTTGACTTTGCTAAGTTTCAGCACAAATCTGAGATATTGGCACCTCACGCGTTTCTAACCACTTCTGAGATGTATCGCTGAGCAAATGGGTTACAGGCTTCGCTCTCTTTATTCTGAATAAATTACTCAAGAGTCCTGCAATTTGTTGTCTCCCTGCTCACAGCCACCTGCTTTTGCACATATCCAGATGCCGGTGACTACATTAGTGATGTTCAATGTGAAGACGGTCAGTCCACTTAACAATATGTGTTCGGACTAAAGGCAGCTGCAGCAGTAGTAGCAGAAGTTGTGTGAGTATTAGGTTTTTTTCTTGAGTTGTTTAATATTTGAAACATCTGGACTCAGACAGGTGTTAGAAACTTTTCTCTTTCATTTCATCCTCCAGAGCAAAGGCGCATTGCAAGGTAACTGTGATCTCTGGACATGCCCTTTGACCCCAGCAGTGTTGTGTTTAGTGCGGGGTGCATCCTGTGGCTCACCTGAACTACAGCCCTGTGTATAAAGTAGAGTGCTTTGTTTATTTTAAGGGCACACAGCACCCCCACAGTGAGGCTCCCTGTCATCACGGGACATCAGACAGGCAGCACCCCTGGACCCTGTCAGGACCTCAGTCTGCACCGCTCTGGACAGAGATCTGAGGACTAGACTTTTAACAAACATGTGCAAGATTTAAACAGACATAGTTATAATGCAGGGAGCTTTTAATGGTGCAGCATAGTGATTGCTCTCTGCTCTTATCAAACTGCTCAATAGCTCTTTGGGGTCCAATGAATCCGGTGTCAAAATCTGAGTGAGTGGATATAATGCAGAGAGTAGTTCATTGTCACCTGGAGCCTGAGAGCACTTTTCCAAACATGTGGTTGGAGCGTGTAACATTGTCCATTATATAAATGTATTTGCTTTTGAGCTCAGATCAGATGTCAAAAGTAAATTAGGATTTTTTACTAAATACAAAGATAATTGCACAATAAAGACCGTGACTCATCCTAACATATGTATTGGCACACATTAACTTGCACTAATGCTCAATAATGTATTTAGGCCAAAGGCTGTAAATGTATCAGCCACAAACATTATGTATAGTCTTTTCACAAAGGTCACCCTTAGGGAAACAGAGGCAGCTCTCATTGGCCTAATCCACAGGAATGTCCCAAAGATGTGACCAGGACAAGACAGGAATTAGCACTAATCTAATATATGAGCTTTATTCAATTTGGGAGAAGCATTCAGGGATGCAATTGCAGCTTCTTGGCACTTAGTCATTCACTTAAGGCATTAAAGATATCACAAAAACGTACTATTTTTAGTGAGAATTCACTGGCTTGTTAAACATCAGCTTCTGTTTAACAAAAGTGGAGATAACATTTTCCTTTCATCATCTCTTACATTTTAATTTAAAATCATCAGTTAATTTTAGTATTTGACCTTGGTGCAGTAATTGATGGATAATAAAAAACTGTTTTATTAATTGCAGTATTGTTCACAATAGCAACGGCTAAGCATAGTTTGATTATGAGTCCTTTGATTTCTGTAGGTTTGCTGTTACGGGCAGTGTTTACATTTTACTTCTACTTTTCATATATTTATATATATACATATATATTTAAATAACATCATAACATTTTGTTAGCACATAGTATTTGGAAACCCAATGAATCAGTATTTTTCAAAGCACGCAGAAAAACATTTTGGTAATGCTGTTTGTACAATATAAATTTAATAAGCGCCATTCTGCTTCCCATATATTTTCTATGACAGATAAATGTAAGTATGTACATGTTATGTTCTTGTATTTATCAATATTTACATCTTACAGTGTTTCCAAAGTTTCTTGAATGTATTTCAGTGTATTTATGTGCCCAACTGTAGGAGCTGAGGCTACAATAAGGCTCTGTTTATCCCGCTGCAGTGACCAAGTGATTCCAATTAAATGTACGTTGTTTACTGAGGTCATCATGGAAGTTGAATGGCAGAATGACAGTGCATAAGTGGGATTTTATTATTATTATATATTATTACTACATTTGTATTGCATTGTATTGTATTGTATTATACTGTACTGCATTGTATTGTATTATACCGCACTGCATTGTATTGTATTGTATTATACCGTACTGCATTGTATTGTATTGTATTATACCGCACTGCATTGTATTGTATTGTATTATACCGTACTGCATTGTATTGTATTGTATTATACCGCACTGCATTGTATTGTATTGTATTATACCGTACTGCATTGTATTGTATTGTATTACATTTGAATATCTCCAAGTTCATGCACTTGATAGTGGGAGCATCATTGGAGAAAGTTACTTGTATATGCTTGTATATGCTTGGTATATGCTTTTAAGTATAAAGATTATAACTGCATATAACAATTATTTTAGTGTACAGTTAGATAGTCAGCAATTATTTTTTATTTAAATTATTTGAGGTCTTTTCATTTTAATTGAGGTCTTAAATCCTTTGCCAAATAACGGTAGAAATATGGAGACTTACGGCTTCTAGATAATAAATATTTCCAAGCCAAATGTATTATTGATATCAACATTTGTATATTCTTTATGACATTGTAATTTAAAAATACCACTGTGTGTCAATGTTAAAACAGATGTGTTTTAGAGTCTGTATAGTCCAACAATTACCATTACTATTGTTAAAATACATCACTTATTTTGATAGTCATGATTAGTCTAATTAATTGTTGCTGCCCTAATAACTATGTATCTTGTTCAGAACATATTGTGGTCCATGAACAAAAGACACATTTTACTTTTCTACATTAGTTATTCATGGCCATTTTCTTTCTTTGTGGGTAAGTTAAAAGGAGCAAGAGAAATCTCAACTGAACTGTGCCCAGAAGTATTATTGTGACATGAACAATGTTAACTAAAGGAGTCACTCTGAACCTGGTTCTCCATTTACATTAAGCTAACAAGCATCATGAAAATATACAGATAAATCCCACAATACAGTTATTTTTCATAACAAGCCGTTTGCATGTGAGAAACACCAAAGCCCGACTGGATAAGTTGATTAAAGCCAATAAGAAGGGAAGTATTTGGCCCTACTTCAGTCCAGCTTTTCTCAGCAGCTTGTGACTCTCACTGTCACAACAGTGGACCCACAAAACAAAAGTCCTTTTCATTTGAAGCCTTACATCCACGTCCAGTGCCCGTCCGCCTCTGATTAAATTGCTGCTAATTGTTCAATTGAAATCACATGTAGCCTATGTGAAAGCACAAAATAAGGAGTTCAAGAGATGCATAGAAATCACTTTATTCTTGGCACATGTTAAAGTGGACACTGTTCCCTCAATGGTAATAGTACATGAGAGGGTTTACTGTGGTACTCTGATACAGTATACACCCCATAATACTTGAGGGACCTCTCACTCGCAGGGAAAAGGAAAAGGGGGAAATAGACTTTGGCATGTTGACTTACGACTAAAATTTCTTTGGAACACTAGATAAATAGGTGCTAAGATTTGATTAATTAGCCCTGCTACTGCTTTGAGTGGACCTAATATAAAATATATCCTGAGTTGTTGCTTACATACATACAGTACATGGACTGTAGCAAGAAACAGTTCAGAGTCAGAAGAACTTGTGGCTGACCTTGCAGCAAAGACTTCTTGGCCAATTTGTTATCCTTCATTCCCATCTGATCCATGTCTATAAATAAAAAATATATGGGGCATTATAGCATAGTCTTAGAGCCCATTACATTAGTAAAATGAAAGGGTATTATTGGTTTTGAGGTCACTGAGTCATAAGAAATGTTCACACTACTGTCAAATATAATCTGTCAAAAAGGTGAAATTTGAAACCAAATGTGAGTAAAGTTTGCCTTTAATGCCCCCAAATAAGGCCCCACATGCAACAATTGGTTAACTCTACTTTTTCAGAGATATCCCCTTAGCTTAGGGTTTATTTTGTCTAAATAAAGTATGATTCAGAGCAAAAGAATGAATGACAACATCACTCAAAGTTTCCGATTGGCAAGTCCTAATGCACTACAGCAAAAACAAAGAGTATCTGAGCTTTGTTTCCTTGTTATTTGCATAATGCACTTTGATGGGTGGATTCTCATCCCAATCCCGTTCTTTTGTATGTGCAGATTACAAAGGCCCTGTTTCCAGCGCCATGCAGGCTACCAAGAGGAGACTATCAAAGGGAAGAACCGGCTTTCAAGTCAGGACCTTCGATTGTGTTACAGATTGGTTCCAGGTGAGGCAGCTTTGGGAAGTTCAGCCGGAGGAAAATTGCCCGTCCGTGTAGCGCTGGTGAGGAGCGGCAGGCTTCACGGTTGGCATAGTGCTCCGGAATTCCAATACAGCTCACGTTTGGTGGGATTGTAAAGGATGAGCGCTGGGCCTCAGAAATCTTGTTGTGGTTGATTGCAGTTACATTAAAAGCTGAGCGCAGACAAAGGGCTGTATGCAGTGTCTGGGTGTTTGAGGAAGCCATGCAAAATCGCTGGCTCGGACCACAGTCCACTGGCCATAATTGTCAACATAATGTCCAAAAAAATCGCTTTGATTCTCTCATAAGATAGGTCCGGGTTTTGTTCTCCAAACACATTTTCCAGCTACACTCTCTGTTTTAACGCTATTTTCAAAATGAGGGTTTCATGTTCTCAGTTTTCACACATGTTATTATAGAGGAAACTATCTCAAGGACTGCTGGCAACTGCTGTACAATCATTATTATAGCCCAGAGCTTCTAAAGAAGATACTTAATCCTCATTCTATTTCTCTATTCTACACTGACCACAATTACTGAATAAGGTTATCTTCTTGCCTAAATATGTTTTTAGTCTATGTTTAGCAAGTGAGCACTTTTATTTGAAGATGACTTCTAATCATAATGCAGGCATGCATATTTATTCATTTGTCAATAAATATGTCCAACAATTGTGACCCTGCATAAAATGTGCCTTTAATCAGCAGCTGTCTTCACAAATAACACTAGGTTTTTAATAACAAGGTTTTGGTACAGATTTTGTGTGCTTTTCAAGACTGTTTATTCATTAAAATGAATATTCATTGCTCATAATCACCAGTAGGCCTAATTATATTAGCAACACAAAGTATTAGCATATCTTTAAATGATAAGTGATGATATGTAAAGGCTACATATTAAAAAGAGGTGATTGTGGTTGTGAATTTAAATAAAATATATCAGAAGTAAAAGAGGTACAAAACAGGTCAAAGAAACTTAAGATGGGCATATAGAGTATTATTTGTAACAACCCAGGACATACTTACATATTATTTATATATTATTAAAGAGTTTTGAACTTACTTGATTTCACAGGATGAATTCATTTGTGCTGGTAGTTTGTAGGTACCTTTGGCAGTGCATCTATATGACAGATAAGAAAGAACATTGGATTAAAATATGGATTACTCAAACATAATAAACCACTAAGAACAGATAATACAGTATCATCAATAGCTAACACAATCTGAAATGAAATGTTTTGGCATTAGCGCTCAAACTGTGAATAATACTAATCACTTGTTAGTTGCGAGTAAAAATAGGATTTAACAATGTGCTGTATGAATTACATTTCTCTGGCCTGTTGTCGGCATTGAAGGCTGAACCCACAGAGGATCAAATGGGCCTTGAAACTGACTCCAACCCACTCCACCTTCCACCAAGGCCACACCGAGCAAATAAGCTGTTATTCCACTGCTGTTTGGACGGATTGCGAAGAGATTGGTCCTGTAATGAAAAGAAAATACAAGTGATGTTCCCATGACGGATATGGTAAACTAAATTGAGAGAGGCCCATGCTGTCGGCTCTTGGTTCACACCTCGGGGTCCCAAAATCACCCCTCCTGTCTCCCAGCTCCGCTCACAATTGCCCCCACTGTCCTCCAACATTCATTGACTCACCATTTCCACAGAACCTGATCCAGCCTGGAGGCCCTATGCGCTCATGTCCTGTCCAGGATTTGTTGATTTCTCTAATCACTGCTCTGGCTCTGCTTGACTTTTGTTTGTTTTGCAGAACAAGCAGCAAACACAAGCGCTTAAGATGGCCCCGTGGAACAAAGAGAATAGAATGGCTAGAGGATGTCTTGATTGCGTCTTGAAGGTCGCCATAATTATTTTGTCCTGCTGTCTGTGCTTGTCCTGAAGTACACTGTAGATGGATCGTGTCATGCATGTTCTAGACGTTAGAGTCATACTTCAGTCAATCATCATAGGTCATTGGTTGTTTGTTTCATTGTTGTTAGCAAAGACTGTAATATAAATATGTGCATTTGACAAGTTATAGCCTTATAGTGAAAGGTACAGTTAATATAAATATTAAGATTAAGTGAAAGTCTAATTCTAGTCCAACGTTTGGTTTCAAGACCAAGTTCTATTTCTGTCAATATATCTACAGAACTTTTTTTATTCTGATCTGGAAATTCATTCAAAGGAAAAGATGGAAAAAAGGAAGTTGTCTGTTTGTGGAAGTTTTGTCCCTGTTGTTTGAGTCAAAACATGTAACTAATCTGCAGCCTTCATTTCACTGACAGCTCTATGATGTCTGCACTGTTCTTTCCATGGACTGTTTAAACCTTAAACCAGCTCCTGTTCTTGTAAAGGGACTCCAGGCTCAAATGTTTTTGATACAGATTGAAATATCACTGAAATGTTTTTGATATAGGTCTTGGAATGGACTTTGGACAGAAATTAGGAGGTTAAAACAGTAGTTATCCAGGGAATAGAAAAAAATAGAAGAAATTTGAACAGATAAAGCCCTGAATATTAATACCATCTTTACACAATTATTGTAATATTACATAAAAGGTCATCAGAGACCCCATCAGACTTGTAACTTGTAAACTTATATTGATCCAAACATTTGACAAATTGGAAAACAGTACATTTCTTGTTATTATAATATATTATTTCCACTGAGATTATTAGAAAGACATTCTGGAGATCAAAACAGAGCCTCTGAGATGATATTTTTCAGTTGGTAATGTTTCACCCTGTGCAAAAAAAAATTAAATAAAAAATATTTAGTCATAGCTGAAGTCTAAAGCCGAGAAGCTGTCATCTCGTCTGATTCATATACAGACACTACAACAGCACAACTACCTTAAAATCTTCTACTTTAATTCAACACAGACTTGAATCTCATCGCATTTATTATTTTCAGATGGTGGCATAAAATGGCATGTTTATTTGCATCACAATTCAAACTTTTTCCATGTGATCACACGGCCTTCACTGTTATCACTTTTAGACAGTGTGGGATTTTGAAAGCCAATATAATTTAGCGAGTGATGATGGGAAAGTAGCCAAGTCTAATTTTCTACACCCTGTTTTTCCTACTTCACAATAGATGCACAGTCACACACTGATACCGCTGCATCTGCATTTGCAACTACATAATAGACCAAGGCACATCAGACATCAAGCATCTGCTGGTTACTCTTCTGTGGCTCGAAAATATTTGGCAATTAAACATGTACAATTAGTTGGGCTAGGCTTTTGTTTATATTTTGTCTGCAGGAAACAAAGACTATGTTAAGAACTTAAAAGGGGAAACGTGTGCTATAAATTCACATATTCCATAGCATAATGATTCAGACTTTAATTTTACTAACCCTTGCTGCTGGGATTTTTTTGTTTGCACAAGTCACAGTTCAACTAAAAAAATGTCTAAACCTAAATTTCTCAACACACAAGCAAGTCAACAAACCATTGGGAAAGGCATTGATCATTTTAAGAGATGAGCTACACTTTTGTTTTTGTTTTTTATCTAGGATTTTGTTGGGACCTCAGCAGATTAAAAATGAATAAACGTTTCTGGAAAAAAAGTTTGTATTAAGCATTTCTCGATTCTATTTTTTGCATTCAAAATACTAACCACAGTCCGTGTCTCGGCTCATTTAACCTTTCATTACAGGGTAGACCTATAAATAAACTATTTTGAGACATGACACAATCTTTTAGTTACTGGAGACATGGATCAGAGAAAACCACTTGACCCCTTGTTCACACGCAACCCTAACCTCAATAGAAACCTGTTGCGGCTCACTGGATGACTTTTCTTCCCTTGTCAAGTTTGTGTATGGGACTAGTCTTGATCCAGCAGTGAAATCTTAAAGTGCATGTTGCTATGAATACCTCCACATGTTGTCATAGATGGTTTGTGTAATGTCAAAGTGCTGCCTTTCCCTTAAAGCTCTTCATCCTTAATCTTGAGCCTGACCCCAGATCATCCACAGAGCACCTACGTCGCCTATCCTCCCCTATGCGTTCAGCAGACAGCGCACACTGTATAATGCATGTCAATGGCAGCCGGAGAAGGGTGGGGACAACAGACGCACCGCTCCATGTTATTCCCGTCATTTGAAATAGCAATCAAAGCTGATCAAATTAAGTGCCTGTATAACTGTGGCCCGCAGAGAGATGCTGACAGGCTCCAGACACTTTCTCTTCATACGCAAACGTCCCACCAGAAGCGCTGGGAATTCTGGGATACGGAGGAGTTATGACAGAGGACTTTGTGAAGGACGTAAACCAGACATGAGCTGCTTGTGTGTCCCCATGTTGTAAAGATGCTACATAGGAAACTTTAAAGCACAGGTCTTGAGTTATTTTAGTAACGAAGACCATAGACGAAGTATGACAATAGTTAAAAGCATACAGTATGTATTTAAATATGTCTGTGTTTGGGAATTATACTCAATAATTATACCCAGATATGACAGTAAATGCTAAGGAAGGTCAGGACATTTTTGTGGCAATTCTTTGTTGGTGGTGGGTACCATTTATGCGGTCAGGATACATCCGAGTATGTTTTTGGTTTTTCTTATTTGAATGAATAGTTATCTTATAATCTTTCCTTTTTGTTTTGAGGTTTTGAGAGAAGATGCTTTTGCCTCAAGTAACGTTGAAAGACTGAACGGCTTTCATAAAGATAAAATGCTGGATTGTTTGGATCCAAAATTATACAAATATGAATACAAAGTAAACATGGTCTGCACTCTTTACAGTTAAATGAATTCAGTTTAAACATAACCAGATTGTTTGTTATTGATAAACAGGCCACATCATCTTATTTCTGCAAAATTCATGTTTGTGGTTAGTTCCCTGCAAGAGGTACATGTCAAGGACTTTCACTCCCACACGCAAATGCATAAAAATAATAAAATAGAATGTCAACTTGGGCCAATCCCAACCCCAGATAAATTTAGTGTACTTCTGTTCATATTTACCTTTAAAAATGGAAGAAAGGTTTCATGGATGAGTTTGATTGAGCCTCATTCTGGACTTGGATCATAGCTGCCTCAGGCCAGGGTCAGCTTTGGCAGCAGTGGCTCTAGTGGTGGTACCATTCAGCTTGATCAGATAACTTCATTTGTTTCCTGTCAAAGAGCAGACCAGGTTAGAACGCGCAGCAAAAAGAAAAAGAAAGCTGCTCTAAGTTTGTGATATTGGAGCATTTTGAAAACAGTTAGGCTATTTTCTATATTCTACAGGCTTTAGGTTTCTGGGTCCAGTATGAGAAAAAGTTATTTTTATTCTTAAACAATATGCAAAACAGATGTTCTGTACAGAAGCTGTATATCATCACTTTCACAATAGCTGTCATATATATCAAGTAACCATCTGATCTTAAAAAATACTGGGAAAGTTGAGAGACTTCTGTGTGGTTTTGTGATAGGCAGAGCCTGAAAAAAGTAGCATGTCAGAAATGCTAGAAGAGACTGTAAAACCTAATTGTAAATTAATCATTTATTACAGACTAAAGAAAAAGCATAGCATATTATACAATCAAAAAGTTATTATGAAAGCTGCCATTGACATAATGACAAACCTAAAAGCAGGACAACTAAATAGCAAAACGGTTAATACATAAATACAGAAGCAGATGTGCTGCAACAGAGGAGAGTAAAACCATTCCAGGCCTGAGAGGAGCAAAGGAGACGCCTGTGCACTGCAGACGATGAGAGCCTCCAGGGACATGGCGTTTTGGCCTCATGTGCATTACATTGTGCATATTCGGAGAGTTATGCAACGACATTCACGGTGTAAAAGCTTAACTGCACTACATGCATTTTCAATTTATGCCTGAATTGTCGTCAGAGTTGCGTTCCCTTTAAAAACGTACTAATGTTGATTTAACAGCACACATGCACCACCTACTGTTCATATTAAAAGCATGCAGCGTTTATCAAGAGCCTTTTAAACACATGTTTCGTTTGCGGCTTGTTGTACTTTTTTGCGGGTACTACTCTATCTCTCACTGATATTTGCTATTTACAAAAAATGATTAACTATATGGCATTTTTCAATTTTTTTAAAATTATGTTCAGGCAGTATACAGGCGACCATATGGGTCCTTGTAGCCACCGTTAGCTGCTAGGTCAGAACCGAGCGGTACCAAGCAGCCACCCCGGGGAGATATCGAGCATCCATCAAAAAATACCACCTCGAGGAAAAGATAAACATACCTCCAGACTATCAACGTTAAATCTGTTTAAGGGAAGCTCTTTGAAGACAAAGAGTATAAAGGTAGGGAAGTCTTGTTTCTCCCAGATGAAAGTTCAAATGTATTTCTTACACAACAACTGGACAATGCCAGTTGTCGCAGCGTCCAGATAATCGTAATGTTTTGGACTGTTATGATGCTTTACATTTTTACTGTGTACCTATGTTCCAAAACATCAAATATTTATTTCTGCCAGCATTACGGCAGTTGACATCAATCTATTTCGCAGTAACTGTCTTGGTCTTCAGTCGATGGTTAGCCCCTCGGCTAACAATGGGACATTGAGATTAGGACAAGTGCTTAAGATGGGCTAGCAGGCTAGCATTACATTTGATACACCATCACCAAAACCTGCTACAGACTTTTTCCCCAAATCTTAAATCCAGATAGGCTTTCTCAGACTGGTAAACAAGAGATGCCTTTAGCTTCTTACATACATACAACCCGACTTTGGTCATTTTGTCTTCGGTTAGTCGAGAATGCAGGCAGGATATGTCATTGCCCAGTCTTGTGCCCCTTATGTTGTCAGTTTGGTAAAAATTATAATTTGATGCAAAGACCCGATTGTTGTCAATAGTTCCTTTGCACCACAATATGAGAGGAGAAAAACACCCATTGTTAATTTACCTGATATACAGACTAGGGTTATTTTAATTTTACAGATGCCTTCAGCGACAGTTGGCAATAATGCTGTTCAGTGTGCCACCCCTGACCTGGGAAATGGAAGTCACTCAGAGACTATGAAGCAGGTTCTTGGAGTAATTGACAAGAAGGTTCGCAACATGGAAAAGAAAAAGGTAAACTATTCTTAATCTAGTCTTCTTGTGTTAATTGTGTATTACATTATAATAACGTAATTGTATTAATGTTGTACTTGCAGTCTAAATTGGATGACTACCAGGCCAAGAAGAACAAAGGAGAAAAACTAAATCAGGACCAGCTGGTGAATGCATTTTATCATTAAATATCAGCACATTTAGATTTTTAATAGCTTCATAGGACTTTCCTAAACATGTTATTCAGAGTTATGACTGAAAGATATTTTGGTAAATTAGGTTCTGTTTGATGGTTTGGATATTAAAAAGTTCTGCTAACTAAGGTTTTTAAGTAAGTACATTTTTATTTACATAGTGCTTTTCAAAGACATATGTCACAAAGACGCTTTTACAGATCATTATTTATTCACTTCACACCTGGTGGTGGTAAGCTACTACTGTAGCTGCAGCTGCCAATCTGCGTGATCAGCGCCACCATCACTCACACACATCACTTTCATACTAGGCAATGTGGGTGAAGTGTCTTGTCTAAGGACACTACAAGAGTTTTTGTAGCTGGCGCCCAACTGTGGCATTTGATTATCCCAGTGGTCTTCCATCCAAGTACTACCCAAGCCTGGCCATGCTTAGCTTCTGAGATATGACAAGATCAGGCTTTGACAGGCTGGTATGACCAGTAACACTGTCACAAAATCACAAAATCAGAAATGGTCTTGGAGCATAAATCAGTTGTATACATATCAACATATAACAAAGAAACTGACTTGGACAGTACATGATGTGAACAGTGTTCAAAATTAGTACAAGATGTGTTCATTTGGTGATGCAGAAGGGCATACACTAATGGGCAATGATCATTCAAGCCAGTTTTGCTGCCAAAATAACCTGCCAGAAGGTCAGAGGAGTTGACACACTTCCTAGTATTACCAATTTAGTGTGTGATTTATACTTCTGACATGTTTCCAAACCTGCCATAAAAAGGATTTAATACTGGCTCCACAAAAAGTCATAAATAATTTTTCTGACCTCAAACACCCTTAAAATTGAAATCATGGTAGATTTTTGCTCATGAAGCCTTTGTAGATTCCCTGTGTTTTTTGTGCAATGTTTAATTAAGTGCTGCCTTGTATAGGTATGACAAACTTAATAGTAATCGCATTTTTTACTCTCCTTCCTGAAGGAGGCCTTGTCAAAGTACCAAGAGGTCTTAAACAACCTTGATTTTGCTCGCGAATTGCAAAAAAGCTTCATAACATTGGGCCAAGAAGTAAGTTAATGTTGTATCTCAAAATGGACCATTAAAAAGTTCTAGTGTTAAATTCTTACTTTGACGGTGCAGGTTCAAAAGGCAGTAAAAAAAACTGCGAGGAGGGAACAGCTGCTGCGAGAGGAAGCAGAGCAGCGGCGGCTAAAGGCTGTTCTGGAGCTGCAGTTTGTGTTGGACCAATTGGGCGATGAAAGCGTCCGGAGAGACCTGAAACAGCCTGATGCATCTGGCTCTCCATTACTCACCGAGGCTGACCTCGCTTTGCTTGATGACTTTTACAAAATGGTGGGACCTGAAAGAAACCATGATGTCAGGTATAGAAAATATGCCACTTCTCTAGTGTAAAACACAGTTTTAAAATTATATTTGTGCAATAATGTTAATGGCTTGCAGGCTGAGCGAACAATATGAAGAAGCCTCTCAACACTGGTGGGAACTACTTGAAGGCAGAGACAAGGCAGTGGCAGGGACAACCTGTAGGTAATATTTTCATGGGCTCAACAGCAACAATGTGCTACTGATTTTAACACTTTTTTTCTTTTTAGACAAATTTTTGAAGGACTCTCTTGAAAAGGTATTGGCAAGCGGTTACTTTGACAGAGCACAAAGCCATCATAATGGCACATGTGAAGAGGCAGACAAACAGGAACAGACAGTGGAAGTTGAGGCCAAAGAAGACTTGTTACCAGGTGACTACTACTCAATAGGAAAACAGCAAAAATAAAGATAGATTTTGATGTATATCTCATATGTTTTAGAAGCAACCATTACTGAAAAATATACAGAACCTGTCCAAGTGGAAACAACTGAGGTAAGGTAGCTTTCTTTCCTATCATGTGTAAGCAAATCTTAAAATATCTCTTACTTTTACACTTTTGTTTATAGTTTGTGAACAGGCAGTTTAATGCTGAAGCTCCCTACAGCAGCACAGAGAAAGTTGAAGAATGGGCAATGGAGACTCAGGTAAAATGCACTAACTGTGAGCAGTCTGAATCTATTTGATTGTGTATAAGCTTCCGTTTGTTCTTCTTGTTGAATAGATGGTGAACTCATTACAATGTCAATCTCCTGCTCCTGCTCCTGAGCCAACAGTTACTGTGAATCCCATCACCCCATGTCCCCCTCCTGACCCTGTGGTCAGAAAGCAGGCAGTCCAGGACCTAATGGCCCAAATGCAAGGGACATACAACTTTATGCAGGTGAAAATTTTACTTATTGTTGTACGGTATTAAATCACATATTAAGACCTAAACTAAACTCAAAGCTCTAATATAACAAAATATTTGACTTGCTGTAGGATTCCATATTGGAGTTTGATGGACACGCTCTGGACCCTGCCATTGTTTCTGCGCAGCCGATGAAGCCTGCACAGACTGTGGACTTGCAGCAAATGGGTACCAGTAATAATATTTGTTATTTCCCAAGTTGTTAATTAAAATAATGAGTTTCAATTATGTTAAACAGGACACTCAGAATCCAGAGTTTCTCAGATTTGTACAATGACAGGCCCACAGGAATCTTCACAAGTGAGTTTTAACAATTGAAGTTATGCATGTCATTAAAGGAGGAGAATTCACCACCTGCTTGCCTCCTTGTAGATGATATTGCTATGCCTGGAATGGTCCACAATATGGCATTATAACTACCTTGCATTTAATCAAGGCGTTGTTAATAAATGGCCTTGGTGGCATCACCTGCCTCATATGGTTTTTATTAGTTATTCATACTGATTCCTAAACATGTGCTAAAAATAACTTAAGAACACCATGAGAAAATTTTTAATAAAGTGATTAGTCCCAGTATATACACGACACGCTCCTTCCCTTTCTTGTTTTTCCTGCCTTTATCCTTACCTAAGCCTCACTGTCTCTCTCCTCCGAGCAGCCCCCTGTCCCATGCTCTCTGTCCTCTGCCTTTCCACCTGTCTCCAAACCCACCCACACTGGTGGCATCAATGTCAACGCAGCTCCTTTTCAGTCAGTGCAAGCGGTACGCTTTGTATTTGAATTTATCTCTCACTCCTGCACTGTTAGATGCCTAACTTTATCAGTTCATTGGCTACTGTCTGACCAAAATACTTTCTTTGGTGTTCTTGTACTGTATTTATACTTTTAATATTTCCATGTATAGGTATTTAACATAAGCGCCCCAGTCCCCCCTGCCAGGGAGAGTCCAGTTGAAGCATTGAAACAGGCCAGTCAGTTTCCAGGTGGCTACACACAAAACTTTAGCCAGCAAGAAAACAAAGTAGACCAGTCTGAAATCCCGCAACAAACATTACAGGCAGGTAAGCCAGACAGCATAAATATTTATAATATGACATAATCATGATATCATGTACGTATGAAATGTGAAAAATACTTATTAAATCTTGCATTGCAGCTGTAAGTGGATTTCAGCCTCAAGACCAAGTAATGTCTTCTGTGGGACATGAAGAACCCTCTGGAGGCGCTGGGTTTGGCCAGTCTGCCCAATTTTACAATGGCAGGGGTGCACCCAGAGGTGGCCCCCGCAATGGACGGGGTATGATGAATGGATACAGAGGATCCTCCAATGGTTTCAGAGGTAAAGGAGTTTTGGAACAGTCTTCCGTGTTTGTCATTTCTGGTACTGGAAGGGCATTAAATCACAACTGTCTTTGTCAGGTGGATATGAAAACTATCGACCTCCTTTCACAAATGCTCCAAATAGTAATTACGGTCAGACACAATTCACTGCATCTCGGGACTTTTCAAACAGTAGCTACCAGAGAGTAAGGCTCTTCTCTCTTCTCTTAGAAAAGCATTTCTGTGTGTCTTGTAAGACTTTTAATTGTTGATCCTGCTGTTCTTTATAGGAGCAAGGCTTCAAAAGGGGAGCTGCTCAAGGACCTCGCAGTCTGCCTCGAGGGAACGCACAAGCAATGCGATCCTAAAAGCTCTTAAGTACAGGAGTCATGCCACGTTAAACATTCAGGATCTTTTGAATGTTTTACTCTAGCTTACTTTTATAACATTTTGTTTTAAACTCCTCGTCCACTCATCTGAGTCAGCCTGCTTTGGTCTTTTTAGGTCAATTTTAACACAGTATGCTGAATTTCACAAGTAGAAGCAAGTATCTATGTTATATAATAACATAATAGCTTTTCCTGTAAACTTGAAAGATTTCATTAATTTATTTTTTGTACAAAATAAAAGCAAAAAATACCCTGCCAATATACATTAAGATTATCTTCTACTTTGTTCTTTTTCCCTTTTGTTCTTAGAAATTTAATGAAGCAATTTTTTATCTTTTTTTAATCTGTCATATGGCTCTTGCACCGTCAACTTTGTACACTGTCATTGGTTGAGACTGTTTCAATAAAGTTGTGCTATATTATTACTCTTTGTAGGGCTTGTTTTATTGCGTCAGGGGTAACAAATTGGACTACATGACTTTGAAAGAACATTTATTCCAGCAGCAAGCTATCAGAAATGACAAATGGTGCAAATTTTTGCAAATTAAAAGACATTTTCAAAAGGGGCATGTTAAAGAAAAACTAAATATTTCTGTAAAATTGGGTTGAGATTCTAAATTTAATTAAATTAATCATGATCAAATGTGATCACACACATTTGTGCATGAAAATACATGAACTTAAAGCCTCTAGAACCAAGTTAATCAATCCAGCCATTATCTACATGTTGTACATCCACCCATTGTGGTGTTGGAGCACACCATTACAGTATGCTGACCTACTACATTTTTGCAGAATTAGGGCAAAACTTAAGTTGCACTTCACTATACCAACATTGAAATGTACTTATGACAACCAAAATATGCAAAGTATGTGGTTTTGCCAAAAAATAACAAATCTTAAATCCTTATTTTAGATGAGGGCCATAAAATCACTCTACCCCACTCTTGCAAATGAAAAACTGACTACATCCTCGTCTTCCTCCTGTTCTTTAACCTTTACAAGAACATAATTTAAGATGATTAAACCATAAGCGCCTAGGGAATCTCTTTCCTTATGCAGTGAGGAGAAGGAGCTTTCGCTGAATTTGGAATCATCCTAAATTATACTTTTTTGTCTTAAGATTGAAACAAAGTAAACAGCAAAAGCCATTAAGTCTGTACACCAAATATCAGCAAATGCCCTGTAATGTGACTGCATTCGTTCTAATTGTTTCATAATTTCAAACCCTCCCCCCCCCCATTTGCAGTCAAACAATTCTTCATCAGGTAATTTTGCAGCTCCAAGAGTCCACCATTGTTCAAAAGAACAGGTTAAAAAGGCATTGTAATGTTGAAAGATTGTCCCTTTGTCACAGGAGCAGAAGTGGGGCAAGGGTCCCTGCCTCAGATTTCAAACAAAGTGCTATAACACATTATTCTGATCTGGTGCGGTTTCCTGGTGTCCTGGAGGCAGATCATTTGTTTGGGGCACGCCGTGCAAAGCAGTGTCCTGGGCTGCTTCTGGGGCGACCTGGGCCACTGGTTGATGCTCCTCAGGTTGACTTTCTTGGTTTGCTGCTTCTGGTATAGTATTTCCGTCAACTGCAACCAAAACAGTGTAATGTTATACAACTCACACAAAAAATCAAGCCAAAATGTACGGTTTCTAGTTAAACAGAAAGCACACTTACTGTGGACCTCTGAAGGTGGTTCTATTTTCTGTGATTTAAGGCGTTCCATGTGCTCAACAGCCTGAGAAAGAAAACACCCAATGTTGGACTTTGTATTTGTATTTTTACCAGGACTTGAGAGGAATGCATGACATGCCCTAATATCTCTTATCATAATAGATTCCATTCAGTGAGAGCCGTCTGACAAGATTTTAGTTTTCAGACATCCTGGTTACCTGCTGAAGTTCCTGTTTCTGAGCATTGAGTTGCTCTTGCTGCCTCTCCAGTTCATCTCTCTGTTTCTGCAGATCGACTGCCTTCTCGTTCAGGTCTTTTTCCTGTTGAGCCAAATGTTCCTCAAACTCTCTCATTTCTTCATCTGTGTAAGCTTGATTCTGTTCCAGTGTCTGGACAACACAATATATCAATGTCAAAATGTGCAGTCTGTTTATGGTTAAAAGGTCAAATTAGAGTTATTGATAAAAAGTACATCACCTCCCAACTGTCTGGCTCCAGAAATTCTTTTTTCTTTGTGGCAACCAGGAACTCATCTAAAGAGACAAGTCTGTCTTTGTTTGTATCCACCTGTGAAAAGATCTCTTTTTAGATCTCTTTGAATAATTCTCCATCAACTCACATAAAATAGGCTCAACTAATATTAAAAAAGTAATACAACAGAAACAACAGACGACATGTAGTATGTGAAATACTGTGAAATACTGTCATGTATTTGAAATATACCTCATTCATAACATGCTCTCTCATCCGTAACCTCTCCTCCTCCATTTCCACCATATCATCCTCTTCATTTGCAGGGTCATAGATTTTTTCCAGCTGAAATGATAAGGAAATGACAAAGAAATCTATTTTAAATAAGACTATCATTTCTGATGTGCACTATACCTCCTTGGTGAACAATGCCTCCAGCTCTTGCTCGTCAAAGAAGCCATCACCGTTGGTGTCTGCATTGTGATAAAAAAATGCATTGTATCATAAACAAGTTGTTGTCTTCTTAATATAAATATTGTAAATGTTTATTATTTAATCACAAAAAGTTACCATGAATGTTGAAAAAGGTCTTTGGGTCAAAATCATCTGGATCCAGACCATCTGCTTCCTCCCAGACTTCCTTCAATTGATTTTGACTGCCCTGTAATTCAAGCAAATTACAATGAAATAACCTGATCTAATGTTCTAGTATTATCATTACAAGGGGCATTTTTGCCTTACAGGATGATTGACTTTGGGATGAGCTGCATGCTTTTTCTTCATCTCTTCGTAATGCTCCTCCTCTTTTTTTCTGTCTTCCTCATTCAGTGTCTTCAGATGTTCTCGTCGGTCATGCTCTTTCATCATTTCGTACTTCTTGAACTCCTCGTGCCTTTCTTTATCATAGTTCTCCAGATCTTTAGTAGCCTTTAATGACAAAATTAATGATCAATCAAACAAATGCAATATTAAAATTGTACTTTCAAGCATAATGGACTATGCATTTACCGATTTGATAAGGCGGTCCAAGTCATCTACCTCAAACGTATGTGGGTTCATGTGGTTTAAGTGCTCAAACTGCTTTAAAAGAGCTTGGTGGTCCACAGCTATGTCTTTTAAAAAAAAAAAACAGTACAGTTAGATAGAAGCTATAATCATTGTGACACGCTTTTAAAAAGTAACACTTACCATTTCCTCCTTCAATGTCCTGTTTTGCTTTGATAAGGGTGCGCAGTCTGTTCACTTCTTGTCTTTTCAATTCATCTAGCTTTGTTCTCACATTATGGCTGACAAAATCCAACTCTTTAGCAAGTTTACCTTGCTAACAAGAGAGAGACAAAGAATCACTAAAAAGCATAGAAAATATTAAGTTAGAAATCATAATGTCACATTAAAATCTACTTACTTTAATGTCTTCCATGTCTGTGTTATGAAGCTTTTCTCTAAAATGTTGATCCTTTTCTAAGAAATCAATTACTTCTCTGAGGTAACGGTCATAATGAAGCCCAGTGTCCTAAAATCAGATGTACATATTTTATTAGATTATATCCAAAATAAACTATAATATATCATCTAATAATAATCAAATAATCATGTAGTTTAATTAACACAGAACACTGACATAAGGCAGTCCTGAGAACAATTAG
>KN512212.1:22746-33757 GCA_000787155.1 Scartelaos histophorus | reverse complement strand
AATCTGTAGACCAAAGCTATTGGCAAATCAGTGACCCTATGTCCAATTCCCATTTAATGGTGTTGACTGGTAATGAGATTCCGATAAGGATAGACTCAGAGGAGCTCAGTGAGAAGTTTCTGGGTTTGATTCTCGGAAAAGTGAAATACTCCTGTTTCCTTACACAGTGTGAAAGCAGGCTGGGCAAGTGGTGATGCACATACATACTCACAGTGGCTCAAGACTAATCCTTCACCTGATCCGTGTGATTCTGTAGAATAATGAGTTAAAACTAATAAATTTGCATTTGCATTTGGAATTTGTTTCATTCGCATATGTTTATGTTTAACACTCAAACCCTGGACATTTAAAGGTCTTCTCTCTCTTCTCTAGTGTGAAGTGTTTTTAAACTTCATACTAGAATCACTAAAATCATTTAGATCATTTCAGCCCTGGACAAGCCAATCTATAATGGGCTATAAATTATTAATTTGCATCACAAATGCACCAGTTCTGTGCATATATTTGTTGTTGGTTTTTTCATACCTTTCATACTTTATTGCTGTATTCCACAGTCATTAGTGGCCCACACACTTAGGCAACAGGAGCTGAACGTTTTATATAGTGGAAAGTCAAAATAATTTAGAAAATCAATAAAATGGCACATTCATCTATAAAAAGGTAAGTGTTTTTTGAAGTAAACGTGTCTCCGGCATTTTGCTGTTTAATCTTCACTGGAATTTATTAAAATAATTAATGGGTGAATGGGTGAATGGGTAGGCTTGGCACAAGCTGGCACTGCAAGGGAAAAATACACTGAAAAGCTGTTTGAAAACAATAGGAAAACTATAGAAACTGCTATGCCTAGAATGTTCCAGTATGATAGTAAACAGCTCTACCTTAAATGTTTTAAATTACAGGTGGTTTTATAGCACAAACATAGACCTAGAAACTTAGAAACAAACCTAGAAAAAGAGGCATTCTGACTATAAACTTCTGTGTTGCCTCTCCACTGATCTGACCTGTAACATGGCCTTGTTTGGTCTCCATGATGATAGAAAGGTTTAATACCATCTTAAGCTTTCCAGACGAAGCAACAGCATGTCCATGGAAAAAAGTTTTTTGACAGACCCTGCACCAGAAAAGTTAAACATTGCACCTTTAACTTAACCTAGTTGTTGCAACTGTTTGTATTGTAGCCACTAAATAGCAGGAAAAAAACAGGATTGGAAAACATAAAAAATATATATTGGATCTGAAAGGCATCAAAGGTGTTATTATATAGCTTTTTCACAGCCTTGTGTTTATAATAAACACACATATAAACTTGCACTTAAAACTGAAAAATTAAAAGTCCAACCTGAGGCCAACTGCATGAATGGTTATAAAATAATCAGTACTTTTCTCTTGTTGCTCATTGAGTTGCATATGAATGTAAACACCTGAGGGCAGCCATCTTGAATCATCCCACTGAATGCGAGGGCAATGCCCTTTAAATATACAAACATTCACCAAGGCTCCACACGACTGGGAATAAAAATGTTAGTGTCATGAAGTGTCAGATTTTACATGAGTATTCAGCTTGTGCTCTGGGCGACATCATCGTCATTCAGAGCTGATTATTTTGTAGGGGGAAACGATTTAACTGCAAATAAGTTCAATATGGACTACAAAGTGGTTTTAAAGCCTCCCAGAAAATCAGTGCAGTGTTGACTTGTTGGTGCACATGAACATTGATCATTTTACACAAACCAACTTTATGCCATAGCTGATAAGATAATCCTTTATTGTCTCCCATGGGAGACCACAGAGTGGTCAATAGGGAATCCTGATATAACTTAAAAGCTCAAAAGGAAATGGGTGGGATTAGCTCCCTTTTGAATGTGAACATTCAAAAGGAAGTGTTTTCATGTATTTGAGCAAACCAGATTGAGCAGATATATTGTACAAGTAGCTCTTTTTATGTATATATACAATTGTATGTATTGCTTTTGAGTTTCATAAATAATAATGCAAAACTTTGAAATGACAGAGACACAAGATGGCTGCTTAACCTGAGAGCTTCACACTTTCTCTGTGTGTATAAGCAACAACCTAAGCAGACCTAAATATAAATATATGGGTTTGTATTCATTGCCATATTTCCAATCAAAAAGTCTCCTCTCTGCACAAAGGCCAGTGGTTGTCCATACTTACAGTGAAAAACTTCAGTGAAAAGGGGGGAAACTTGCAAGTTGCAACATAAAAAATCTGACACTTTATTATTGTTTGGGGATTTGGCACATAGGTTACTTGTGCACCTGCCTCCCAGAAATGCGATGGCTTTAAGCTCCCATCTGTACGTCAATATCTCACATGACACAAGTTTTCTCTTGTTTTCTCCCATGGTCGAATGATGTCATTTTATACAGCACTTTTCCACCTTCAAGGCACTCAAAGCATTTTTTATGTCAGGGAACCACTCATTCATACACATATACATTCATATCAGTGTATGCAGGCACTGGGATCGAGGAGGATTCAGTGTCTTGCCCAAGGACATAACAATGACATTCATTTGTAGAAGCAAGAGTCAAGCGTGGGATTCGATTCTGTATATGTGAAAATTCAAAGATGACTTTTTTTCTTTTTTCTATTCCTGCACTCATCTCGTGTCTGTCATTACAGACTGCTTCCTGACTATAAACCAATCAAGCCACTCATATACTCCAGTCGTATACTCCAGTCGTATACTTCAGTCGTAAACTCTCTCCCCTTTTAACATCATCCATTTCCACTGTAGCGGCAGAACTATAAACCCCCTCAAATCCCCCATCTCCTTTTTTCTCAACTATCATTGTCTAGGCCTCGATTATTTTTACCAAACAAATTCACTATTCTCTCCCATTCACTGCAGTCTTTATTGTACCTCAGTCAGCTGTTTCATGCAGGTTAAGTGTTTGCTGTTTTGCAATTCACAGATAATAAATTCACGGAGATTTCTTGATTCATATAACCACCATGAACCTCACGGTACAATATGTGGAGTTAATATAATTAACTGAGATTTAGGAGCAGGACCACACCTCGAAAGCCCTCTCGACCTCACCAGCAACCACAGCTCACCATGACCACACCTCTAATTTCCTAAAAGCCTACTCTAGCTCTTCTCTGCTAGCTCCACCCCACCGTCCCACCCTCTGTCTCATTTGTCTTTCAGCTATAAGACATCTACAGGGGGTCCGTTCCAACTGGGCCAATTGATGATTGAGACGGAGCCCCAACCCAGTCATCACTACCTCATTCATCCAGTCATTCATTTATTAATAAATATCTTTGTTGCATGATGTTATTGGCGAGGTGACTGACATTCTAAAATGCTTTGACCAGTCATTCGGTGCAGGATTTATTATATTCAGATCAGTAACATTTTTAACAGCTTGAAAAGCCTTTGAAGTTGAAGTGCAAAGTAAAGTGCAAGTAACAACTAAACATTAGGGATGAACGATATCTTCTGGATATGGATCTCTGGATTTGTGGAGTTTTACAAAATTGTGAACATAATCATTTTTACTTTTAAAATGTCATGATAAGCCTTTGGTGCTGTTATAATACAAAAATAAGATTTAAAAGGCCATAAAAAAGGTTATTTCTTCATGTAATCTGCACTGAAATAGCAAAGGATAACAGTCTATGTAGTTGTATTTTTTTTTTCTTTTTTAGCTGTTACTGCACTACAACAATGAATTAAAGCAAAGAGACTTGTGATTCGATGGTCATGACATTATTGTGAGACTTGATGATACGATATCACGATATTTCGGTTATTACACTCCTAATGAACATTCCTCAATGCGGCATTGAATGTACAGTATATATCTCTATGGAGACAAGCAGTAAAACACCTGTAATTTAGTTTAATTTCAGGCAAAGTAACACCTCTGTGGAGATAGACGAGCTGGTGGTGGAACACTCAGTAGAAAAGTTACAAATGGCACATTTACAACGAAAATTATATTCTGGTAACAAATGTGTTCATTGGGATTGTACTGGTGTATTAAAAGGGAGGGAGACAGCATTTTACAGCATTTTATCAGTTGCAAATTCTTACATAACACAACCAGTTAAATTGTGCTTTGGGTTCATAGGTGAATGGATGTACCAGTTCCCGCTGGGGGGCTTCCATGCATGCAGCTCACATGTCCATTGTGTTAATTACTTTACCAGGGTGTGTCTTTTAACGCTTCTGTGGGTCGAAGGTATTGATCAGCTGTATTGACAACTGCCAACAGATTCCACTTTTTCTGAATGAATAACCTACAGCACAATCAATAATTTTTAAGCAGAGAAAAGTCCCAGCATGCAACACGTGTCAATATTAATCAATACTACTACTCAGGAAACAACTAAACATATATATTTAGTTCAAGACAGTTTCTTCTTTTTTGTTTTACATGAACCACCTCCGAAGTATTTAAAATATGAGGAAAGTAATACTACACAATAAATCATCTAAAACTAGTGAAAGGAAAAACACCAGCATGTCATGTCAATATTAATCTAGAGCACAGTGGTTTAACAGAAAAATAAGTGATTAAAGATTGTTCAAACCAGCACAAATCACTCCAAATCATAGACTGCATAAAGAAGTGGACTAAGCGAGTGTGATAATTGTGATAAACCACTACATAATGCACGACAGTGAGATTTTATACTTGCTCTTCTAACTACCAAAAAATTATTGTACAGAAAAGGAGCAACCAATTTTATAAGTATGGTAAGTATGAGACTAATAGAGTTTAAAAATAGCTGCACACAATTGTATGTTACATAATGTTATCCAGAGTCATAATTAAGGATCTAACAAAAAGGGTAATAACAGCTGCAGTAGACAGGCTCTATTCTCACCTCCTCAGACCTGCACTTATCTCAGCACTATTTAGGAGTTAGAGCAAAGTTGCACCACATCAGTGCATTCACAAATTCACAGCTAAAATAGGAGGGTCAAATAGGAAGAGAAAACATAATGAGTCGACATTAACTATTGTAAATACTGTAATAGCTGCAAACAAATGAAGGCCACTAAATTAGCTTGCTCTTTGTGCTAAAACATAAAAATAAACCTGCAGTTACATTCTTAGGGTAAAACACGGTCTTTGGGTGATGACTGGTCTAGTATTGAAATTATTATATTGATGGAGCGAACCAAAAACAGCATGTGCCACAAAAGTTTACCAAGGCAAAAATTTGCTCCAAGGAAGGTCATTTTAAGGAAATTTGTTTAGTTATATGCTAAGCGGTCTGAAAACTATTTAAAATGGCGTGGGGATAAATTATCAACAGGTTGCTTTTATTATGAAAACAACTTTCCTGTTTTTGGGGAAATTTTTTATACTGAAATAATCTGTAATGCAATATAATACAAGGCAAAACTGGAAGTCATCTGGTAATAAAAAGAACATAAAATGGCTGTTTAATTTAATTTAATTTTCAGTGAATTGACAAAGTTCACTTTTTTTTGTTGGATAATCACCATCAAGGGATTTACAGATTTCCTGTATTGCCAAAATATCTGATTCTTAGACATGGGACAATCTTTGAGCAGCATGCATGGTTTTATATCATCACGTCTGGACTTCAATGCACATGTACGCTAGAATAAACTAAAATTTTACCAAGATTTACTTATTTATATATTATTTATTATTACTTATTTATATTATATATATATTTATATATATTCCAGTTTAATGTGTGCGACTTACTGCGGCTCACGTCTGCCAGGCTGTGGTTGTTGGAGTCCGTAAGCCCCTCCTCCAGGTCTACGTCTCTATAGTGATCTTCGGGCGGCGGTCTGTGGGCGTGTCTTCGGTCACGCTCCATGTCAGACGAGCCCTCCCGATTGGACCTCCTTCTCCTGCGCTTCCTCCTGTACCCACGAGGGACTGGTACACCGATGTAGATGGACTGGTGGTCTGGGGACAATGAATAATTAGTACTTTATATTGTTACAGCTATTATTTTTAAAGGTTTTAACTATTTAACCATCTGTGACCTCTTCTTTGCACAAACTGACATCCATAAATCTATTACGGAGTCTTTTTCCTGGCAGTTCTAACCTAACCCATCGTTCATAGAAGCTATTTTGCATCAGTGCTATATTACACAGAACTGACTCGCGTGAGCTTTAAGCCGTGTTAAAATGTTGCTTCTTCAGTTCAATTTGGATGAGCTGCGAAACTTATTCGAACAAATAAACTTTAGTACAGTTGACAAATTGAATTTCTCCTTTTGCCATGGATTCTACCTGGACTCCTTTTTACCTTTAGTTCAGTAAATATCGTCAATTCCAGGGCTGAAATAATCCAAATGATTTTAGTGAAGGTGTATGGAGTAAAACACACTGCAGCACTTGATGTGTTATCACATGACATCACAAGGTGGAACAGAGTGAAAATATGCAGGGTTTGTGTGTTAAACGTGTGCGAATGAGACAAAACTCAACACCGGGTATGTTTGTGAAGGGAAAATATTATAACATAAATCAGAAAATAGTGTTATATAGGCCTTTTAATATGTCTGGGTTTGTTTAATTTGCAGTAAAAGCAAATTGTCTGAAGCAGAGTTCAGACTTTTAAGGAAATTATTGGATTATATTTTGTCTTAATAGCAGTTTACTAGAATCAACCTTATAGGTGCTTGGAGAGGGTCAAATTGGGCCCTTCTGGGTTTGTATATTTGCGACACGCTTGGAGGCTATTGTAAACAGAGGCGCTACGATCCAGATTGTGTTTTGAATATTTATTAGCAAACATAAAACTATCAGGGTGTAGAGAGGATGGGTAAATGAGAGCAGATGGATAAACTGACAAAATGAGTAGATGGGTATGCAGTGGTGGTTAACAAAAATTACAGCCCTGACCTTCAACATTTGCACAAAAGGAACACACTCATACAGACAAACACATGGTGCACCTATTCGCCAGGCCTGTCTCCTGATAATTATTAAAAGTTGGTATGGCTAATGTTCAGGAAATAAACGTTGAAAGCATTTTTATGTGTTGTTAATGACACAAAATAAAAATTATTCAGGAAATGTGATTAATAAGAAAAAAATAATGCAATGACTTTTTTTTTTGCCATTTTTCAATTGAAGGATGGATCAAATGCAGATAAAATACACCTTACCATCTTACATCTTTATCACAAATAATATTCTGATGATACTTTGCTGTTTTATCAAGTGTGTAATTGACTGAATGACCCTGCATCAGTGTTTTTTGTTTTTTTTTACCACAGTATCTTTCAGTTGGTTTGGCCAACACATTCAATCCATCTTAATAAATATTATAACCACTGAAAAAACTAGTTATTTGAAAACTTTTTTAAATGTCAGTACATAACCAACTCGGCAACATGAAGCAGTGTTAAAACACATCTGTATTCCCACAAGTTTAGAAGAACATCAGACTTAGACAAACTTTATTGATCCAGAAAGGAGATTACTTGGACACAGTAGCTCATACATCACAATATAATAAATAAAGAGAAAAAGTATAAATGGTAATAATACATTTTAAATAAGTAGCAAAAATAGTAAGAGACTGATGTCAAATGTATATGTACAAGTAAAAATAAAATAAAAATGGAAATAAGTAACTTTAGCTTTAACTTCTTTTTCTCCTGCGCTTTTCTGAACAAGTCCAAATCAAGTCCATTCAAAGTGAGTTAGTCCAATTGCTTATATATTATGTATGATGTAATGTTGAGATTCATAATTTCTATTCCGCACCATAAAGCAAGACGATCTAAGCGTGATCATCTGCTCGCAATTAAGGCGAAGCTATAAAACTAATTGGGAATAAAACTCCCTCAGGAATAACCAGGCAACAGGGAAGCTCAAAACCAATATGGTCCGCTTGGAAAAACAGAAGCCACTTAAAACAGCTGCAGATAAGTGCCAAGCAGACACAGCATCTGATATTAAAATGCACCTACCACACAAATGCCTTTTACAACAATTTCCCTTCATAATTTAGATCTCATTAAGAGGACGCATCCAGGCACACTCTCCGAACAAGGGGGCAAATTAGTCTAAATTGTGTGTGGGATGAAGGCTTTCTCTTGACAAGAATAAATGAGTTTTACATGTAATTCACACAAATGCAATATGACAGTGCCTCAGTTTATAATGTGAGGTAGATGTATGTATGTGGAGTTCTGTTCTTTGCATTTGACCCGCCCTGCAGGTGAACTGGTTCTAGATGTCAGAAGCAGTAGATTGTGCATGTGTGATACAAAACCCAGTAGACCTTTCATCTGAGGATGGTGGTATCGTGGTGAGAAGTGCTTACCTAGAGGATTAGCCCACTGTAAATGTTTGGTGTTGATGGGGGGCATAGGGAAATCTAACAAACTTCCCACAAACGTTGGGGGGTCAAACCAGGAATTTTTATTGTGCAAGCGCTGACTTATTTGCTACTGTGTTTATTCAATATTTAATAATAAATACTTCTAGAGCTTGTGCCGTCTATGACTCCCTTAAAGGAGACATATCATGCTATTTATCTGTCTCATTTACCAGTTGATGCATGTCTACTGTAAAGTAGAGTACAGTTTATTTGCCATTGATAAATGTAGTAGGTACGCACCAATACAGCTTTTTACAGATATGATATTGATATTTTGACTTTAAGTATCTGCTGATACCCGATATTAATTGATACCAGTAAAGGATTTTCATCCTTTACCACTTATTTCCTCCAAACACAGCTAACTTATTACACTAGAGATCTAATAGTGTTGTGCAACTATTATGTATCCTTCAAATAACGAATTAAGAACTTGGTATGAATAAAAGTTCAAACATTATGACACGTTCTGGGCCAAAATCAGTCTGTAAATCATCTTATTTCATCTAGTTAAAGGATCTACCAGGATATTGGTGTAATCTATATTATGGAATGATCCATGATACAATCCATACATCCAGCAAAATTTTCAGTATACCAGTATGGGTATCAGAGCGACCTTAAAATGGAGCATTCAGCAGTATTGAATTGTAAAAACATGGTCCTGTGCTGATGAGATATTGTAAGAAATTGGCACTTCAATTTTCAACTGTGAAGTTGGACTTGTTTTATTTAGATCTAAACTGCTCGACTCTACTCTACTCTTGTCTATATAAATTGTATCTAAAGTCCCACTCACCCTCCTCTTCCTCATAGCGCAAGTGTGAGACGCCCATCCCTCGGTCTCCATGGTCCATCCTGCAAAACACAGACACAGAAGTGACAGCTTTTTCAAGGTTTTAATGTGTTGCTGAAAAGGGGCAGAATCTGTGTAGGAGTTTTCTCACATGCTGGAAATGGGAACAGTGATAATAGAGTTTCACATGTTTCAATGGGATATATGTGAGGGAGAAAATGAGCTGTGGGGCATATTTTATAAAAGCCAAAAGTAGTGACAAATGCAGCATGTCTCATAAATAATCAAATTAACACATTTGAGACGATTGTTATGCTTGCTTTGAGGGCATATCTATACTACTCTCCTATGTATCATATACTGATCCATTTACTGTCCAACAACACAATGAAATAAATCCACCACAAAGGCCAGTGCAGGACTAAACTAGGAAAAACTCTAACTAGGAATAAACCCTAGGATCAGTCTTGTCTTTCAAAACTAAAGCAGAAATGTAAATGACCCCTGATATGTTTTTTATTCAGTCATCTATTTTAAAATATAGTGTGGTAAGTGTGTATTAACCAAGGTACAGTAAATTGGATTCTTTATTATTCTTAAAGCGCAAATCAAACCAAATACAGTTGCTTCTACATTCTTAGTTTTTTGGTCTGCAGTGAGAAATGGAAGAGGAGAGGGTTATAAATATATTATATGTTCAATCGTTTTTTACAATTATTATGACATATAATCATGTTTAATAGTAAAATCGATAGTCCTGCCGTCCTTAGCTAGATTAAAACCATGTTATCACTCTGACTTTGGCCTCACAGATTAATACACACATTATGGTTGACATGATTGCCCACATGCATTAGTTATCCATGTTGCCCTGTGTGCTGGTGCGCTGTGATGGCACCAGCCTGCTGTGCACTGACCTGCATGTGTGCCACAAATCAATGGGAAAATAATGATGAGGGGCAGCTCAGTGGAATGTGTATAATTAAAACTAATGTGAGGGAAACCTATAGCATGTGGCAAACAATGATCCACCAGAGATTTCAGAAAAAATAAATAAAATTATCTTAATTATTCTATTCTAATCTAATTTTTCATATTCATTTTTCTAATTGGGATTTCCATGATTTTTATTTTTTTTTACATTTGTCTATTGATACTCAATATTTACTAATATCAGCATCAGGACAACAAATGGCATAATTTCCTTAAAACACAATTAGTTTATTACACATGAGATGTGCAATACATGAGATATGTATCGTTCAAGTAACTACTGAACAGCTTCATGTGAATAAACGTTTAGGCATTTAAAGTCGTTCTAGGCCAAAATAAACCTGTATAGTATTATTACATCCGATTAATGGTCAGTCGAGGTACTGGCTTCACCGATATCAAGGAACCGATACCCAGCTTAGCAAATTTTCAGTATCTGTGCCGATATTCAATACCAGTATCGGTATAGGTAAAAGACCGTATAAAAGGAGTGGACTGAGCGAGTGTGACGTGACCCATAGGATTCAGCGTCGCTCAAATGAGGCTTCCGATGCTAACGGTTATAGGAGCAAATCTGGAGCAAGGCTCCATACTTGGAAATCCGACAGCGAGTATCATAGCAACCACAAGAGCCAATCACGATTGAGGTCGTTAAACGTTCTCGCCCTTCTCACCGGAGAGCGGTGAAGAGCTTGATTAGCTACTCATCTCAAATTAGTCTTGACGGGCAAGAATTTCACATTTGTCAAAACTAGGTATTTACTCATCCGTACAGATTATTTAACAAATAAATCAACTACCATTACTTTATTTTATTTATTGTACTTACCGGAAAAACTGGACATCGGGGGTC
>KN512212.1:0-22168 GCA_000787155.1 Scartelaos histophorus | reverse complement strand
GCGGGTTAATACGAACATTTTAAGACCAAAATGACGAGGCTAACCGCAGCAGTTACAGAGAGAGAGGCGACAAGATCTTAATGTAAGTGAATGGGAGCCAGAGTCAGAAGGAGCCGGAAGAGCCTCCTGTCGCACTTCCTGTTTGGCACGCGGCAGCTAGCGCGTTAGCTATGTTAGCTATGTCCATTCATATATATACGGTCTATGGTTTAGGTGCATCCCTAGTAGACATTACATGCATACGCAGATTGCTATTTTGACTCACTTGATTCAATACATTGTGGAGCTCTACCAGAGACACCAGCAGGTTGAGAAATCTATACAAATACAGTGCAAGGTAAAAATACTTGTGTTAAAATGAAATGAATTATGAATGAAAAGAAAATGTTTGATGCTATTCAATTATGAAAGCATTTTACTATATTATAGAGTTTAGATTTAGATGACTTTTAACATATTTGTGTAAAGTGATATATCACAAGTATTGGGACAATGGCAGATGACCGAAAAGCAAACCAGTCATGCAAACTGGTGACACATATATGTGGACAGACCATATTAAGACAGTGAGGGTTTAGTGTCTTGCCCAGGGACACAATGACAACAGCAAATTTTAAACTCTCTGTTCTGTGTCACTAGTGTAGGACATCTTAATTTCAATATGTTTTATAGAAAGAGTAGCCAGGCTGGCGCCACCTAGCGCCTCCGGTCAATTTCATTTTACTCCAGCTACTAGGTCAGGGAACGACTAATCAGGGACGGTTCGCTTGCGAACGAAAAACATCCGCCCAATCAGCGAACAGAGACGAGGCCGTGACGTCTAACGTAAGTGTCCATCCGGGTCTGTTTGTAGTTTTGTAGCCAAGCTAAACATGGAGGTTCATCAAGCTGTACAGTCTGTGTTAGAGACAATTCCCGAAACTACATTCCCGGACTACACTGACTGTTTGGGCGCATTACACACGTCACGTCCGGTTACGAGCAGAGAGCAGCGATTGGTTAAAGCAAAAAAGAACCCACCCACTGTGGAGCGAACGAATCCTAATGGTGCGAGGTCAGACGGTTTCCACGGAGTGAAAGAAACACGGAGTGAAACCGTCTGATGCATCAGGCTATAGAAAGAGGGAAATCAGAAACTAAACAAACAATCAAAACAACCTGGAATTTCCACAACACAAAGTAATGTAATTTAAGGTATTACATATTTATTGTGAGTTGATCTTTTTACCCATGTTAAGAGCTCTGTTTAGCACTAAAGGGCATTTGATGTTGCAAGCATGACTGTCCATGTACAAGTGACCAATCGACCATTAATCAATAAATCCATCCATGCTTCTACATACCAGCAAATCTGCCCCTAACTACCCCCTGGCAACAACTATGGACTGTGGCAACTCTGAACAAACAAGTGCAATGGAATCATAATATGGTGTTGTAATAATAGCATTTGATAAGATACATGATCAGAAAGTATTGTCACAGATGAACCTACCATTTACAGTCATTTTCCACTAACTAAAATGAAGTTCCCAGACCCAACAAATTTGCCTCAGTACAGATATACTGTATAAACAGCTTTGAGGTCAAGTCAGTATATTTAGAAGTCATTTTACTGTCTGATAATAAGGCAGTTCACATCTGCATGCTAGTTGATGTTGCTTTATTGTCATGGCAAAACTCCATCCCACTCTGTTGTGAAAAAATGGGTGATGAATAATTAGGAAGCTTGAAATTTAAAAGGTAAGTGAGGAATAAATTTGGGCCAAATTGCCTTTTTTTCCTTGAGGTATTTGGCAGAATAAAAAAAGTTTGGATTTGCCAATTTAAAAAAAAACTAAACAGCATTGGGCTAAGTGATTATAGCTGTTACAAAAAGTAGTAACAGCAACCATTTCTACTGAATATAGCTTGTACAAAGATTGACTATTCTGCGTGGGTAAACTCCTTATTCACTAATTCACAAATACTCAGTATAATACAAGGGATACTGCATCACCTATTGATAATATTGCTCTTATTGTCAAATTTGCTTCTATTGGAAATCCAGCTCAACCTTTTTGTAGTAAAAAGGAAGATATGGGGCAGTAATGCAGTTGTGTGTTGTGTGCTGCCCACCAATGGAAAGGTAACCTAAAGGTGTAAAGGTAACTGACTAAAGTCCACTTTATTAGTGTACAAAGCTGTTGTTCTCACTTGTACAAAATGTTAATGGGACAAATGAGCCAATTAAGACAGCAAATTTACTAAAAAACAACACACGACTTAGTGTCCCAAATGGCTTACGATTAAAAGTCCATCTGCTTATCATTTCCAAATCTAACATCTATGTCTCATGGGATAAAATTATTATTATTTTATTTGTCTATTTAGCAGGCCCATCAACAGAAATGTGGGCAGGGCAAGAAGATTCACTTCAACCCCTCTCTAATATTAATTAATAGGGAGTTCTGGGCCCTTAAGCCCCAAGGCCCTGGGACAATAGACCCTTTGGCCCTTCCTGTCGACTTCCCTGTTCGATAGTACCATGTGGTAGAGACTTTTCTACGCTGTTCAGAGCAGGACAGTGTTTCTCAGACTGTGGTACAGGTAAAGTGGGACTGGTGAGGTCCCAGGATTAGAATTTGGTTATAGTTGCTTGACCACATTATCCTCATATTATTATTTAGGGATTGCTCATTATAACACATTTTGATAAAACAAAACACTTTATTGAAAATAGTATATTCATTTTTCCTCTTATTCTCAACAAAGATAAGAAATGTGCTATTTTGATGTTTCGTGAGGTTTTATTTATTTATACATTTATATGGTCAGTGCAGCCACTTACAGTCAGAGCAATTTGTAAATTTGCAGAGTTCAATGCTAATTCATGAATTATTTTACTCTCCATCTTCACTGTTGCAGGTTTTACTTGATATTTCACATCTGTAAGCACTAGCCCTCTCTTCTTCTGAGCATGACACATGTTCATTTATTCATTGATTTAGACCTGGGTTACCGCACTTCTCTCTTTCACTGTAATTTTATTGGAAATAACTTTTGTTTCATCATATTCTGAATTTTAAACACCACTGAATTTCTCATTTTGAATTTTTAACTCTGTAAAAACATGTTTTTTTTAATCTGAAAGTCAGCAGCATTTTAAAACAAAATGATCTAACATAGAGGTATTACGTGATACGATAAAAGCACCACTGTCGCACTTCTCTACTCCTTCCCTTGAGCAAGGCGTTTGCTGGTACCGAAGCGTATCCCAGTCCAGAGTGGGGCTTCCTGTTGGTGTAATTAGCCCTGCTGTCACTTCAGTGCCCTTCACACTCACTACACAGATGCAGGCTGCAGGCTGAAGCCGGATCGATCCTGTGTCCCGCCCACAGACCCTGACCATCCACCCAGGCCCCTCCTCCCTGCACCCACACGTGCAGAGAAAATGTCCTCATGTGACTGGAATACCAATGTGGACATGACAGGGCTGGGGTAACTAACTTTGACTTAACTTAGACAAACTTTACTGATCCACAAGTGAAATCTGGAAACAGCAGCTCACACATCACAATATAATGTAACAACAAAGACAAAAAAATATCTGGCAATAATACATTTTAAATAAGTAGCAGGAATATTAAGAGGCCGGTATCAAATAAGGCATAATTATATAAATGTGTATGTACAAGTAAAAATAAAATAAGATAGATATAGAAATAAAGTAATTAAACATATACAAGAGGTATGTACAAGAGTGCAAGTATGATACTATGTTAATATACAGGCCCGTTGACAGAAATTTGGGGCCAGGGACAAGAAAGCTTTCATGGGGCCTCCTCTAAGATTAATTGAAAGAAAGAGGGTCCAATTCTGGGCCCCTAAAACCCTGGGGCTTGGACCACTTTGTCTCCCCCATCATAGGAGGCTTCGAGCCACTGTTGCCCACCACTCCATTTATATGGATTTGGGACTGGCACAAGATCCTGACTGTAGAAAGCAACAATCTACTCAAACTAGTGATCAAACTAGTCCTCGTCCATGTAAGAGACCATATGAATTCTTGTTAATTTCATATCTGCACTCCACAAAAAAGAAAAAAAAACTCTCAAACTTTATACTAAGTATAGCAGGCTATACTGTATACTTGTTTTAATGAAAGGCACATGAGAGAGTTTGTTGCAACTATAAAAACATTCTCAATGGAAATGTTTAAACAGCACTCAAATATAATTGCTATATATTATACTCCAAATTCATTCCACCAGATGCACATGAATAAATCATATTTAAAATCTATCTAAAATTATAATGAGAAACACTGGCATCCCAAACTCTAGAGCCTTTTTATAATGTTGCATCATAATCTGGCTGTAAAACTATGACAGCTGCTGTAGAGTCAAACATTTTAGCTTTGTAGGTAAGACAAACCAAAAAGAAGCCACGACTCCCAGTACAAACAAACCACATCATTCACACTTTCCTCTGAGACTCGCTGCTCGCCATCAGATCATCACATGGCTGGTTGATTAGCTTAATGATATAATGGTATAATTACAGGTTACTGAAATATGATTGTGTCCTGCAGTCACCACTGCAGGACACTGAGTCCAGTTGGGAAAGGGCAGTGTAGTTTAATCATTTCTCACTGGGTTGGCCACAACTGATTTCAAAATTGGGTTACCAGGGTTACCACTTACTGCGAATATTAGAGGTAAAAGTAAAAGATCATGAATAATTTCAGTATTAATATGTGACGTCAAGTATGGCTATCAAGAGATGAGAACATTAAGAAATGACTAAGTATAAGAAGTATATGTACTAAAATTTCAACCATTTATGTATAGTGGGAAAAACTAGCAAGCAAATATGAGTGTGAAGGGCACATTTCACATTTGCACACACATCAAAAGTGGGACTTGATCTAAACCTGGGGCTAGACCAGGACTAAAAATCAGCAAACTATACACAGACAATGGAACATATTTTTTTTACCATATTCTAAACTAAACCTGGAATAGACCATTACTAAACCAGGACCAAACCAGGCCTACATCAGGACTAAACTGGGCTCAAACCAGGATCAAACCAGCTCTTCATCAGTACAAAACTGGTTTAATTCAGCAAACTACAAGAACCGGTGAAGGAGCAATTTGCCAGGTTTAGGTTTTAAACATATTTTAAACCCAGAACTAAACACAAACCTAAACCAGGACTAGACCAGGACTAAACCAGAACCAAACCATGTCTACATTACAACTAACCTGGGCTCAAATCAGGACCAAACTCGGACCAAACCAGGACCAAGTTTTTCAAATATTTTTGGTCTTTAAAGGTACAGGTGCAACTTTTCTGGTGGAGGGTCCATCAAATACTTTGCATGGAGATGTTATTGCTTTGTCTGGAATATTTCACCGTGGCGTATTAAACGTTTTTATCTTCATGGAGACCAAACAAGACCAAGTAACAGGTCAGATCTGTGAAAAGGCAATCACAGTAAGAATGCCTATTTTTCTAGGTAATTTTGAGCTACACACGCTGTTTAATGTCATACCATGGAACATTCCAGGCAGAGCAATGACATCTGTGCAGGTTTAAATCAAAATAACTATAGAACAGAACATTACAATACAAAAGTACAATATGCAAGGTTTAACTTTTTACCATTTTTCAAAGCTCACATTTGGAAACCCATTTTACAGTGAGTTCACATCAGCAGAAAGCAGCCTACCTGGATTAGTTTGCAGTTGGAGAAAGTAACCCAGAAAATGGCCTGTGCTTGGTGTAGCGTTGCCTCCACAAAAACATGCCAGAAGAGCTTTGCCACGCCAGAATCACGTCCAAATCCTGCAAAGAGAACAACTCATCTGTATATTTCAGTTTGTCTACTCAACTCTCCCTCACCACCGGTTCAATATGGGCCAATGTAGGACTCAGCACAGGGCTCCAGGCAGGAAGTTGTGTCAGAGCAGATAGAAAATCCCTCAATAGAACTCACCAGCTTGTCGATACACTGTACAGCCCTGTGGAAAAACAGAGGAAGTTATGGTGGGTTTATGATGCGTACAGGAAAGACTTGTTCTATAGTTTAAATCAATAGGCGTTCAGATGCGCTTCAACTGCAAAATGTACAGCAGCATGTGTGAAAGGGGCACTGCATATTGAGCCCTGCATGTATTTAACACTGATGCAAGGCAGTTTAAAGCCATACTCTGGAACTTTGTGGAACTAATGTTAACATATGAGTTCATTTAAAGGTGCATTATGTCATGTTTTGGTTACTCTGTCCAGAATATTCCACAGTGTGACGTTAGCAGCTCAGCATGACATTTATTCAAAAATACCTATAAAAACAGACTTTGTGACTGTGAGTGGGGTTGTTTCTCTACAGATCTGACCTGGAACTTGGTCTGGATTTGGTCTCCATGAAATTAGAAAGGTTAAATACCATACTCTGAATCATTTCAAACAAAGCAATAACATCTCCATGGAGAAAAGCCTTTCAAAAGTTACAATGCACCTTTAAGTGTAGCACATTTTTCAAGTGTTTGGGCTGAATCTGCTTCTCCATGAGGTCGGGGGAGGCAGGACCCAACTTTGTGTTTTCATCTGCGATTTTTGAAGCTGCTGCGCTCCTCATGTGTCAGTGTGACTCTGAGCTGCTCTGTCAGATCATAAACACCAAACATCTGCAACGCTACAGTAACAGCCAGACTGATACTCATATCACGAGACTCATATCATGAGACTCATATCACAATACTCATATCATGATACTCATACCATGATACTCATATCATGGGACTCTTATCATGGAACTCTTATTATGGTACTAATTACTTACCTCTCATAAAGATGCACATTTAACCTGCAGCACCTCATCCATAACATCCATAGAATTTGTCTTCCACAAATAATGACACCTACAAAACAGCACCATTAATCAATTTTGAAGCGTTCTTTAAAAGTAAAAATGCGAGAGTGATAGTGACTCTACTTCCTGTGTAATTTATATCCAACCTTCTGTGCATTAAGTATCATGTATGTCCTGCATATCAGTATAACCTGTATCATGTTGATCCTGCAGAAGTCTTTGCAATCGGAGATTTAAAATCTCATAAGATTCTCCTCATGTCTCTGGTGTGCGCCTTTTGTGGCATGTTTAAAAATCGTTTAAAATCTTGCAGTGTGTGGCGGCCTTTAGTACTAAATCCTGGAGGGAAAAACATCCTATTGGTCATTCATATTTCACACAATTACTGGCTTGTAAAATGAACAGGCTATTGTTAAAATGAAGTATTTTGGTGTTAAATAGTGAGTTCTTTGCCATGTCAAGTGTAACTAACCCATTTTAGTCTAGTCTGAGAAGCCCTGAAAAATATATTAATTCTAATTCTTGACGCACAATTTCAATCCCCCTAATATTATGACAATGTGAATTTGCGCCTCGTCTTGTTAAAGTCCTCACCTCCATGATTGGGCTAATCATTAGTGAACATCTAAAAATAACAGTAAGGGACATCTAAAAATAAACTACGAGTGGTTTTATCAATACCTAATGAAACAATAGAACGTTCATTGACTTTATACGCCCCACATTGCTCTGTGCACAGACCCACAGTGGGCCTAGGGGGAAATCTCACCTCATGACTTTTATAATGAAGTAGAAATGTTATGGGGGAGCAGTGGTGACACATAACTGCAAACACTATGATTTATCAGTGGTGGAGAAAGTATTCTGTTTTGTTTCTATTTTGTAACTAATATGTATTGTCCATAAAACTGAAATTAAAGTGCCTATGACCGGTTAGACTACACATTTTTTTTCAATGACTCCAGTGACAAAGAGCACTACCTCATCAAGGCTCCTCTCGTGAGAGCACCGGTCTGAACACTGTCACATCACTGAAACTGTACAAGACAACGCAGATATTTATAGTGTGTTTATGAATGTGAAAGTGTCTCAAGTGAGTTTTATCCTCGTTGTACTTACATGCTTTTGTTGGCTTGATGGATGAGGAAATGACTCAAATCTAAGGCTATACTACAACTATTTAGACTCCTTATAAGCTCTCTGGTTTACTGTGTGTTGCAGCCAGGCTAAGCGTCTGCAGGGGATACAAAGGGGTGCATTGTAATTTTATTTTAAATAGCTTGCATCCTCATTGTAGGCAGGTTAATGAAGGGTGTAGGTCATCAAACACAATAGGCAGAGCAGATAGGCAGATATATTAAACAAAAAGTCAGGCTCAACTGGGGTTAACTTAATAAGAACGTTCCAGCCACAGGCCTTTAGCTCTTTGCACCTTTGTTTTAATTTAGTTAAATTTGTAGGTGTGGCTCAAGTTTCCTCTTTCACATGCAGCCCATCCTGTGTGAGTCCTTACTCCTGATTGGAGGACTGGTTACCCGCCTGTACCTGTTTGTTTGCTGTTTGCTGGTGCATGATTGGTGGGGGCAGCTCTTCACCTGGTCAGTCCTGCTCTGCCAAGACTTGCCTAATCCTCCTTCAGGTCTGGCAACTCAAAAAGAACAACCGTAAGAAAATAATTATAAGCAAATACTTATATCATGATTCATTATTATATAATTATATGAATAATTCTAAATAGTGTGCACCCAAATAAGAAAATATATGTATAAATAAATGAATTAAATTAAATGGTGCAATGTAATGAATGTAAAATAATAATAAAATAAAAACATAGATTGTAAATGAAAGAAAAATATTAACACTGTGGCAGAGGTGTCCAAAGTGTATCGTCTTTGCAGCCCTTTGAGATGCATCAGTTTGGTCTGGACCCACCGTTGTCTACAACAACTCTGAAAAAGTTGCTCTTTTATAATATTTTTGTAATAATGATTTGACAGTAATATGACCTGTGGTTTTTGTCTCACTCAAATTAGTTACTTAATAAGTTTTACCAGAATAAAACTAGAGTCTAAAGTAATTTTCTTCCCTAACCGAATAGTGTACACTTGAAAACAAATTATTTCTGGTTTATACAGAGGCTCAGGAGGTAAAGAGGGACACCAAATCATGAAAATTTGCCAGTTGGATTTTTCAAATGCCCTTGGGCAAAACACTACACTGCATCCCCTGAGCCTGACAACAAGCTACTTCTGCGAAAAAAATGATGTGATAGGTTTCATTTAGTTATATATTTTTAATTTATTCTGTCTGAGTTCCCAAATAACTACTAAAATAAAAAATAAAAATATGACACCGCTGATCTATTTTTGTATTGTCATTTGTAAGAGTTAAAATGAGATCAGATAAAAAAAAAATTGGATCATATGAGATAAGAGTATGACATTTTTTTCTGGAAATTGTATTAATATATTTGTTCTTTATTTATACCAAAAAAACCTGAGGAGAATACCAGACCCCCAATCAATTACTTACAAATGGTCCAGATCTTTTCTCTCAATATACAAAAAACTACTTACTTTTAAACAAGAAAACACCAAATACTACACAATAACTGTCAAACCACTTTTACAAATTTATTAAGCATTCCCCCTTTTCATGTTAACGGACTAATGCACAAATAAACACAATGCTTTGCCACTTTATTTTGGGCAACAATTATTTGTTCCTGGATCTGCTGCAAGGTTATTTTGAGAGAATAAACATACATGTAAAAATGTCCCTCATGCTGCTATTGTACCGATAATCTCCACCTTTCTACTAGCAACAGGGGTCTTGTTTTCTCTGTACACTTCATAGAAAATGATCAAAACAGATACATTGACTTTGCTCTCTTTTTAGCGTAGCCTACAGCAGTTCTATGGTGAACCTTATGGTGCACAAGAGATGCTATAATTTGAGCTATTTTGCAACAATCTTGAAAATAGCCTATTATTATCATCCCTCTGTCTCTGATCCTAATGAACAGTGGCTCAATGTGTCTCTATAGTGCTTGTCTGATCATAATAGTAGCCTGTCTATGTGCGCACATCCTGTACTCAGGCCAACATGCTGACGTAGCCTCGCCTCTTTCAGTGATTATTTCTCATCTGAGCAGTGGCCATTGGCAGCACAGAGAGGGGGGAGTGAAGGAGGCAATGTGACCTCCCAAATTCAAGTGCTCGTTTGGCCATTTGCATCTACGCATCTGTGAGGGAAGGTAGTTTGTGCGGAATAAATAGACAAATGTTACAAGGTTATGTGTGTGTGGACACGTTTTTCTGCAGTGATAATACTGGTGTGTGGTGGCCAGCGCCCTGCACTTCGCTGTGGTCTGCCGGGGGAGCAGCACCAGTAAAAGGGACATTGGGCGGATTGACAAACTGATCTGCGATGCTGGTCACGTGATGGTCTGTGAGCTGGAGACATTTGTCACAGCGAGGGACAGGAGGACACTGGACAAACTGCTCTCCATCCTGGACTACATGTATACCATACTCCATACAGATAACAAATCACCTTTACGTAACAGATAACCCTACATCCTGTCAATCATATCATCTTTGCACTGTTTTCTCATGGCCACTTTTATATAGCTGATATACTCTCATTTTTTATATATATAATACATTGTGAGCACTTTTGGCAGTGATTGTTCATAGTTTATAGCTTGAAAAACTAATAAATTCATTAAGACTTCTTTTGTCTTGGTGGGGGGGGCATTACAACTAAACATTCTAACAAACTCAAGTTAGGCATCATAAAACGGGACCTTTACAGATTTAGTGTCCTAAAAGAGACTTCCCTTTTGTTTTATTAATAAAAAAGTGAGAATTTGCGTTGAATTTTTAAAAATAAGACTTGAAAAGTATATAGATTTGATGGACCCTACACCAGAAAAATGACACTATGCACATTTAAATATCTCTACAGCATCTTCATATTGTTTCCTCTTCAGTTTGCTTTTAAAACTGAAAAGAAAATGTATTTTAACAATCTGAAATGGTGTTTCCAGGTGAAATTATGTTTGCAATCCATGACAGTTTTTTACAAATGGGACGGAGACACGGCATCCTTAAAAACAAAGTCAGCTTTATTGACAGTAGTAGAGTAGTGCTGATAAAGGCAGGAGCCGGGGGAAGCTCGTACTGTGCAGAACTCAGGTATAAAACCATCATAGCTTTTTGTTTACTCAAAGGCCAGTTGGCTCTCCACACCTCCTCTGTTACTTTGAGGTCACCATGGAAGGAATCACGAGTGTCCACTGAAGCCCCCTTCCACGAGAACAGCCTACACATGTAAACTTTATCATATCATGTACAGTACAAAACATGCATCCCATGTTTGTCCACAACTATCAGTCTTACAATGTACACCGTATGCACAAAGTCTGAGATGCAACGAAACAGCTAGAGCCTTAAGGTTCAATATGCATTTGGTTTTGGCTCATTTTTTGTTCACTTATTTGTTACCAGACCCACTCCAGTCACATTGGTGTGGCTCTTTGTGAAAGGAAGGGCATCCAGTGCACAATTCTGTTGCTGTGCGAATGGTTTGTTCAGTGTTTTAGAAAGAGCAACATAATGGCAAATTGAAATGTGTACACATACCACAGTGGGTCGTTAGTGTAATTAATTGGCATGACAAAAATGAGGATTTAAGCGAGCCTGAGCAAAAAGCAACAATCGATATTTCAAATGCAGTGTTAAATATCAACTTACAGGTAATGGTTAATTTTCCCTGAGCATGGAATGACAAATACATAAAAAGCTTTGATTGAGGGTCCATCACCTTCGTGTTTCTATGGAGATGTCACTGCTCTGCCGGGAATGTCCCACAGTATGACATTAAACAGCTCTACCCGACATTTATTCATTAACAGTTGGTTTTATAGCTCAAAAATACCTTGAAAAACAGGCATTCTCACTGCGAGCGGGGCTGCCTCTCCACAGATCTGACCTGTAACTGTCCGGTTTGGTAACAACTCCATAGAGAAAAGAATTCGACGGACCCTCTGCCAGATAAGTTAAACAGCGCACCTTTAAATCGAAGAGGAAATTGTAGCTTATTCAAATCACATACGCATATTGAACCGTTGAGGCCGTACAAATGAGTCCAACATATTTCTTATTATACCAACATAGCTGCATCCCTACGCAAAATCATATCGGAACATAAAATAAAAATCCACAAACTGTACACATCCTTCACTAGTCACTATTTTTTTCAACCACTGGAAAACTTTTCAAGCTACTTTTAATTTATACAGCAAATCTCCTCGTACTAGTGGGCCATCAAAACAGCCTGAGGTAAGCTTTAGCACAGGAGACATGAGCTTCAATTCAACGGTTAAAAAATACAAAATGATAAAATACCAGAGAGATGAATCCATATCAACCATCACAAGACAAAATAAACACTAAAATCTCGTAAACATGTCTATACAAAGTGCCACACTGGATCCCGATCGCCGACTAGATTATCTCAAACTTCATAGACCTATATAGTGCAACACAACTTCAGTACATGATTACAGTGACAAAAGGCCAAACCCAAAAGGCAAAAAAAAAAGGGTGGAATCTGAATTTTCATCGATGCATACTTTATCTCTAAGGTTTTACAGCTTGTTCACATATTGTTATTGTTTGATAATCTGTTTAGTGGTTTTCACCTTCAAGAATATGATGATGTCATACTTGCACATGGGGGCAAGAGCCAGTTTTTCCAGTGGAAAAGGTGTAAAAGGTAAGCAGACTTGCCCCTTCTATTTCCCTTTTCCGTTCTTCTATTTTCCCTTTTATTTCACCATAGTGTGACAGGTGTAAATTGAGCAATAGTTCATTAGGTCATTTATTTTTTATGTGTCCTGTACTCAAAAACTTTTTCATTTATACAGTACCACAAACACGAAAAGCCTGATGTTTTGACTGTGGTGCTTGGGTATTCGATCAAATCCTGACGTTATCGCAGAGAGGGCTATTCGGAGGGAATTGAAGGCCACAACACCTCCCTTTTTCCATAAATGGTTAAACAATATTCGGTACAAACTGTCAGATCAGAGAGATGCATTTATGAAAATTTTGGGGCCTTTTATAAATCATATGAAACAGACGATTCGACCTCAAACTTCAAAGGACAGATTATTCTTCATTTGAACACTCTGGACATTGTTGTATGGGCTGTTTTTGTAAGATGTACAGTTTAGATGTGAGATTTTCATATAATCCCTCAGTCCTCCAGGTAGGATCCATAGCAACGGAGAAATTCAATTCTGTCAACTGTAAAAAAGTTTTTTGATAGAATAAGTTTTGCAGGACATCCAAGCTGCTTTCTCAGTTCCTCTTTGTATTTGATCAAAAAACTTTTGTCCAGTTGACAGAATTGAATTCCTCCTGTGCTCTATGTTAGATTACAAATTTGTCCACCTAGTTCATGGTTAATATCTGTAATAACTAAGCCTAAAATCTGTTACAAAGTTCACCATCCTCTCTGTCAGCATAAATAAAGTGAAGTATTTTTTACACAATGCATTCAGAAAGTGGTGACATTATTCAGTCATAAGATTAATATGGGAAGTTGATGGAGACAATCTCTAACAAATAATGAAGTTAAAAAAGTTTCAAAAACGTAAACCTAATTTCCTGTAGAGTTATATAAAGCCACGCCCTCCATCTGAAATTACGACATCATCAAATTGTATAACGTGAACACAACCTACAGGGATCAAATGTGTGGTCTGAGATATAAATTCTCCACATTACGTATTTCCAAAAATCTCTGTGGTGTTTTTGGCTCTTTAGTGTTCTCGTTTTTGTTTGCGACCCTTGTCCACCTCGTCCAGCCCCGACGCCGAACGCTGCATTTCGCGGAGCTGGGAGTGGGTGCGAGGCTGCTGTTTCTTGAGCTTCTCCAGGTGGATGTCGATGGGGTCCAGCTCGGGTTCGGAGGCGGGCACGGGCAGGTACCCTTCGTCTCGGGGCAGGCACATGCACCATCCTGCGCCGGCCAGGTCCAGCTCACTGTATTTGAACTCGGATTTCTTGAGCTTGAAGTCGACCATGTCGGCGGACTGGCTCATGTCCACCAGGAGGTTCCAGAAGACACAGCTCAGGATGATGCCCAAGAGCTGTGAACGAGAAGCAATCATAATAATAAAATAATCATAATCACACATTTATTTAATTTATGTTGAAATTGGACATATTAGTGAGGTCTAGAGTTGTCACAATTTTGATATTAAGAATTTTTTTTAAATACATATATATTTTTTTCATTAAAGGTCCACTGTGTCAGTTTTGGTTAGGAGTCCATCATCTGTTAGTCTCCATAGAAATAACATAGCTCTGCTTTAAATGTTCCACAGTATGACATTAAACACACCTACCTTACATTTATTCAATTACATGTGGTTTTATAGCGCAAAAAAACAGGCATTTTGTCTCTGAGCGGGGTTGACTCTCCACAGACCTGACCTGTAACTTGGCCTGGTTGGTCTCCATGAAGATGTGAAATGCCATATTGTGAAACATTCCAAACAAAGTAATAACTTCGCCATGGAGAAAAGCATTAGATGAATCCTCCACCAGAAAACTTTGTGAACTTTGTGAAACCTCCACCAGAAAACACACACACCAGAAAACAATGTACCTTTAAATGTACATACATATTATTCTAAAGAAGTTATTCTAAATATACAATATGCAGAAAGATTACAAGACATAGGGGTAGTTAAATTACCATCTATCTGACCTTTATAAATTGATAACACGTAATTAGTTCTGTTGTTTATGTGTTTGATATTCAACAAAAAGGTGAGAAACTGTTGGCTAAGGCCTGTGTTATTTTACAGGGAGTAAAAGTCAGATCACCTGTTCTGGTTTCAGCTAAATCAGTTTGTGTGGAAATAACACTCAGATCAAAGTCTAACTTGAATAACTTCAGACAGGTTCAGACAGAGCAAAGCCTACATAATAATAATGATAATAATAATAACTCTTTCTTTAGACAATAGAATGTGATGTTCAACAATAAATAATAGTACTTTTTTAATAACATTCTTTATACCATTGACACTACTGGTACTTTCTTTATATTACCAACGGCCTTATATCTGTGTAATCCCCTGGTTGTGCAGGTAGGTTCCATAAAGGCCACACATTCACACATTCAGCTGCTTCATCAGGTTAAAAATATCCACGACTGTCCTGAATCACATTAGAGAAGAGTTCCACTGACATATGTGTAACAAGGAAGGCAATTAAACCACTGCAGCACATACGCAGCCTTATTCTATCTCACACATACTATAATGCAGCCGGGTAAGAAGAGTCTTACTTACTGTGATATAATTATTAACCGAATTATTTTAGCCATGTTAATTAAGACACTAAATCTGAATATTGCACCATGCCTACCAGGTACCAGTAGTAGTAATAGTCGTTGTTTAATATTCACTGTGCAATTGTATGTTCCCATTTGCATATTTGGTGTTCTGAATATTGCACCATGCCTACCAGGTAGCAGTAGTAGTAATAGTCGTCGTTTTTCTTGAAGAGTTGTTAACATATAATATTCACTATGCAATTGTATGTTTCCATTTGCATATGTATTTGGTGTAATTTAAAGGTGGACTGTGTAACTTTTCTAGTGCAGTCTACCACTTGATTACTTTCCATAGTGTTATAGTCCATAGTCCATTAAATTTATTCATTTCCATGGAGTAAAGGAATAAAGGAGCAACCAGAAGAGGTACAGGTCAAATTCGTGAAAAAGAACTTCTGTTTTCAAGGCATTTTTAGACAATGATGAGTAGATGAGTTTAATGCCATGCTGTGGAACATTTAAAGGTGCACTGTGTAACTTTGTCTCTGTGTCGCCATACAGATGTTGCTTTGTCTGGAATGTTCCGGTATGGCATTACATGTATCGATAACAAAGGTTTTTATCGACTTAAAAATTTGCCTTCTTCCTGAGAGTGGGCTCGCCTCTCTACAGACCTGGCATGTAATTTGGCCCTATGGCGTCATCTACTGTCTCTGTAAAGTAAGTAAGTGTAATGCCATAATGTGGAACATGCCAGGCAACATCACTATGGAGAGAAGCTGGTGACGGACCCACCACCATAGTTACATAGTGCCCCACTGAGGAAAAGCAACAACACCTCTTTGGAGACAGAGCCTGTGCTGGAAAAGTGACATAGTTTATTTAAAAGGTGACATTTGGAAAAAACTAAACTAATATAATACACAAGAGTGTCCACTGCAGGGAAGCTAACCCCTAAGTCTCTAATGTTAATTGCATTTATTGAGACAACTATTGGGACCAAACACATTCAGAGGCAGGGGACAAATATCACAATAAATCTTCTTTAGAAAAGTAATGGCTGTAATTACTTTTCTCTCAATGGTCTGGAGCGCTTGGAGCTGCAAACTCATTTAGGCATCACACACAAAACAAGGCTTCATTTTAGACCAAAAGCTTCTGTATTTGCGCCGTAGATGGTTTTGCTTTCATGCAGTTTTAAAGAACAATCGGCACACAGCAGCCAGGAAGCAGTTAAATTACTTGCTTTATTTACCACCTATTTTCAAGGTTTACTTTTCGTCAGCGCCACTACCAAAATAAAACACAATGTGACCTTCTCTTAAATGGATACGGATAGTTTAAGAAGACAGGGCTTTATCTGATTCACAGTTTGAGGGAACACATTCCCCTTTTGTCTTCGTTGTTGAGGCTAAATCACACAGGAAATATCTGAAAAAAATATGTGTATAAAGTATAATGTGAAATGGTTTTCCAAAGACAAGCTTAAGAGTGTCCTAAATTTTAAAAGTCAGAATATTTTTCATTTGATAAAGTGACCAATAAATATAAAGAAATTAAAAGGAATGTCAACATTAAATCTACATTTCTACATTTCATTACATCTACATTATAAGGCAAGAATAATCATAAAGAAAACGAAATGGACAAAACTGTAGTGTTTCGTGTATTAGTTTATCAGTTCATATTTCAATCCTTTTCTCAATTCTTCTGGACCACAGACTGGATAAATGGAAGCTAACCTGAAAGCAGCAGTTTTCCAAATAGGAAGTGTTCATGGGGGCACTTCTAGCTCCATCGACTCCTGCTCCAATTGACTTTACATTGAAAAATTGTCACCCCTCTCTCTGTAACTGCTGCAGTGAGCCTCGTTATTTTGGTTTTAATAAGCTCATATCAATCCTCTTTACATGATCCTGTTTTTACATTGCTATTTTTTGTTAAACTCCAGATTTGCCCCTATAACTGCTAGTTTCATGAGCCTCATTTGACTGGGGCGACATCACACTCCCTTAGTCCACTTCTTTATACAGTTTATGTTTTGGACGCGTTTAAAATGTGAACAGAATTAATTATTAAAGGTGCCTTGTGTATCTTTTCTTGTGGGGGTCTGCCACTTGCTTTTGCCCATGGGGATGTTATTGCTTTGTCAGAAATACTCCACAGTGTGGTTTTAACCCTTTCTATGATTGTGGAAACCAAACCAGGTCAAGTTACTGGTCAGATCTCTGGATAACCAGCTCCGCTCACAGTCACAATGTCTTTAGAATGTTTTACGATGTATTTTTCATTAAAAAAGCCACATGTAATTCAACTGATGTAAGGTAAATCTGTTTAATGTCATAGTGTTACTTAGTGCACCTTTAAAACTTACATTTAAAATCGTATCGCAGGTCTGTACTTTGCAATTAGATATTTTTCCTAATGAGTGTAGCTGTAAAACATGTGTCTTCTGACCTGAGGCAGTCCGATAGCGCAGCACAGGGCGATGGTGATGCCGATGTTGTCACTCATCCACAAGTTGACCGCATGAATACAGCCACGCACATGGATCACCTCATGTAGAGTCTCCCTCTGAGCAGCACAGGGAGGAGAAAGTTCTTTAAAAATGTCTGAAAAGTGATTAGCCTTTCACCCACAGACGATCAGATGGATTTTTCTTAGGCGCTTTTAGCTTCTCCTCTCTCCTCACTCATGTTTTTGTCGAAGATTTCTTTGTAATGCTTCAGATGTGTAAGGTCCAAATCTAAAAAATGCTGTTCGACCTTGTGCTGTCGTGGAGTGATAGTTTTCAAGTGAACAAATACTTTTAAACTTTTGTTTTGTTGAGACAGGAAATTCTAGGCTTGAAATGATCAAAATTACCAAATGTTCGAAAGTTTAAAAACACAGTGGAGCATGTTTTTAACGCCACATGATCTTGCAGCTCTTTTGTCTGTCAGGGTTAATGTCTTGTAATGTCAAGCACAGTGTCTGATGTAATGTAATCTGCTGAATTATTTCTGTATTACAACAATCAAGCCACTCATAACACCCCAAATGTGAGGACCATAGAGCCTCATATAAAAGAAAAAAGTTGTTTTTACTTAATGTGATACTATGAACTCAGTGACATATTATTATTATTCAAAAGCCACTGAGTTGTTTAATTTCCAGTCCTGTGTAGAATAGTAATGTCAGTATCTGCTCCATGCTCCTTCGTCTACTAATCCTGTTTATCCACATAATTAATTACAGAAATACTTGAAACAACAGCAGTAATTTACATAATGTGTTGTCAAAAGTTACACTGTTGAGATGGATAAACTTGGATTAATATTTTGTGATTTTTTTTTTTAAAATGCCATTATAGATTTTATACCCATACAAAAAAAGTAATGAACTGAATTTCCTTGGTCCAAAAGCTTCCATGTAAATTGGCCTAAATTACCTTAAGCAATATTTTTTAGCTTGAAGTTTTTGAAAATCTACCTTGATAAAACTCAATCCCCACCCCCAAAAAAAACAACCCACGACACCAATGAGCCATGTGCATGCGAAGTTTTTGAAAATCTACCTTGATAAAAGTCAAAAAAACAACCCAAGACACCAATGAGCAATGTGCATGTTTCAATATCTCTCTTGTGCTTTCATTAAATTTAAACATTTTCCGTAGTCACATAGTCTTTCATTATTAAATCTTTGTACATGTTCTTAAATTTGGAAACACAAGAGCAACTTTTAAAATCACGATTTAGCAAGTTCCATATCTTGACTCCGTACACAGAGACGCAATTTTGTTTTAATGTTGTCCTTGAGAATACAGGTCGGAAAAAATATTGTCTTCTATGGTCAAAGTCCTTCGAGACAAACGTAAAAAGATTTTGTAAAGCTTAGTTTGGCTTTCCACATGACAAATAAAATCTTAAAATCAACCAAGTCTTTAAACTTTAACTTTGATTAGGCTTAACACCCACACTTATTACTTATTTAACACACATAAAACCAACTATATGATATTTAGTGTCTCCTAATAAAGATCTAAATATGAATAAAGGTGTGGTGGCTTGTTCTAATCCATTATACATGTTTCAATTATTCACTGTATTCATCATCAGTCTATGGCCCTTGACCAACCCTCTGCTTTGTCTATGTTTTTGATTGATGAAAAAAGCATTTGTTTGTAGATCTTGGCAGTGAAAACAAAACCACTCCGTCCTGTTACCTGTTGATCCAGTGTCCTGTATCCGCAGAGTGTGTTGATGACCTCTCCCACCTGTGAAGACAACACACGACCACTAAATAAATCCTGAAATACACAGACTGGTCACAGCTCCTGAAGCCAGTCCAAACCCACTCCTTCTGACCCAGTGGCGCGTGAAGCTAAGTGTGCTCCTGTGACCGCTGTGACAGGTACAGACCGATAACATGCGAAAAGCAATCCACCGTCTCCAACCTGAATCTAGCATCTGAGCGCAGCGTGATATAAGAAACCCGGGACTCGTTTATGAGTAAATCTTTGTGCGATTTCAGAAGTATACTGCTGGTTTTCATGTTTAGGGTCAGGTTCGGACTAACAGATGAGAGCAAGAGACAGTTTTTCCTATTAACACTGAAAATTCTGAAATATGGAACCTGATCATTTCTATTATTGCTAGATTACAACAGAAATGTGCAGTTGAACAATATTAATTTTAGATGCCCCCCATCTGTATTAAATATTATTGTCCTAAAGAGTGCCGTAATGTCGCCTGAAACAGCAATTGAAAGCACATTTTAAGCAATCGATGGTGGATGTATTGGTTGTATCCAGTATTGTGCATTTAGATTGTGTTTATGTAACTTTTTATTTGGCGGCCCGTCAACCTGCTTGTTATTACTATGGATTTGTCATTGCTCTGCCTGGAATGCTCCACAATAGGAGGTTTTATAGCTCAAAGATCTTTAAAAACACAAGCATGCTGACTGTGAGCAGGGTTGCCTCTTCACAGATCTGATATGTAACCTGGTTTGGTCTCTATGAAGAAAGAACGGTTTAATGCCACACTGTGGAACATTCCAGTCAAAGTCATAGCATCTCTGTGGAGAAAAGGATTTGACAGAGCCTCCACCATAAAAGTTACACAATGCGCCTTTAACATAAGTAGGTCTTGCATTGAACTTGAAAAATCTTAATCAGTTGCATCCACAAATACTGGATAAGGTATAACAGAGGCAGCAGTAGAGAAGAGGAGCAGGTTCAGGTTTAGTTGAATAATTTGAATAATAAAAATGAAGGGTAACAGACATATTGTATATTGAGTATATTGTTAAATATTGTATTGATACATGTAGGAATTTACACAGTTTAAATAGGCCTTATACAGGATGAAAATTTGGTTATTTATAACTAGATTAGATTATTGTAAATAATTTCAAAATCGCTCTCGTGGACCCTAAATGGTAAAAATGTGGGAAACGGTCACATTTTTCTATAGTGCTTTTCCACCTTCAAGGCACTCAAAGCGCTTTACAACAAGGAACCACTCACCCATTCACGCACACATTCATACACCAGTGTACACAGACAGTGGGGGTGAGGTGGGTTAAGTGTCTTACCCAAGGACACAACGAAAGCACTCATCTGCGGGAGCTGGAATCACACCAGTCAACCTGTGGGTCAGTGGATCTGACCACTCAACAAATGATGTTCATGTCGAGAGTGGGATTCAAACCGCCAACAAAAGCTCTAACAACTGAGCTACTGTCACTCGATCTCGTGTCTCATCTCAGCTTGTGAAAATCCTGTCTTGGTCCACCCCACCATGACCCATATACTTTTTATTCCAACCACACTACCAAATCTGCATATTTACTCTCTACATTTTTGCCTGACCCTCTCCTCAAACATGAAACTTGCCTCGCCTACAGAATGAAGTCATGTTGAATTATATTATTTTTACATTCCCCAACTACTCTGCTGCCGTAGGCCTGATGAGGATAGCGGGGACTGTGCCATGGACTCAGAGGAAGGCCACGAGGGACAAGCGTTTGATTTGGAGCGAGAAATCCACCCAAAGCCTGATAACTCTGAAACACATCGTCCCTTTGATGGGTCGGGGGCTGCCCGCACACATTCAATTCAACAGTTAAGAAGTAATCTATGGAGGCTTTACTGGACCAGATTTCACAGTATAACTCGAGGCTTTAGAGCAAATAACGAGGTTTACTGCGAGCCATGGGAAAACGCAATATCAATAATTTAACACATTTGAATGACAGAATGACATGATGTAAAATGTTAAAGGTCCTATATTACGCAAAATCTGAGGTTTAAGTCATGTTAGAATGTTCTTACCTCCTCAAAAACCTACTGAGTTGTTTTGTTTCATTCACAAATGTTTGAGTTAGCCTTTATTATTAGTCTGCCTACATCTCCAAAGCTCAAAATGCTCTGTTGCCACTTGTGATGTCCTGAAGTGGTAAATTTCAAGTCAACAAATTAAAATTTTGTTTAGTAGAGATACAAGATTCTAGGGCTGAAATAAGCCACATTATTCTAGTGAAGGTGTATGGAGGTAAAAACACAGTGGGGCACTTCTCGTTTTACCACATGACATCACAAAGTGGAACAGAGTGTCTTCTGTTTGTGAGAAGAGAACAGCCTAAATGTGCTAAATGTTTGTGTGTTAAACGTGTGTGAATGAAACAAAACACAGCTCCAGGTGTGTCTGTGATGAGGACTCAACATTATAACATAGATCACAGATGTTACTGGGAGAACAAAAAAAAATCCTTCGTTCACGTTTTCAAATAAATCGATCTCATCAAAACTTCACATTTAGTTTTACCATTTAGGTTTCATTTACTTTTTGGGAGGTTATTATAAGAGAATTGGTGCTCTTCAGTGCAGAAATTTGATTTTTATTGTGACCAGTTAACAATTATTCAATCAAGTATTCAGAATTGTTTGACTTGTACATATACATTTATATA
>JACN01006526.1:0-12609 GCA_000787155.1 Scartelaos histophorus | reverse complement strand
GATGGACTCAAAATGAACTCCAAAACCCACTGTTTGTTTGTTTATGTTTATTTGTAAATTGGGAGTTGTTCACTATTCTGACAGATGAAAATAAACAAGTGAGAATGGGACATTTTTCATTTAGTTGTGTAATACTTCTGCCCATTAATAGTTGCCCAATAATTCTGCACTCATAGATTTTCTCCTAAAAAAAACAAAAAAACTTCACTTTCTTAAATATTCAGGTTTGAGGTTTATTAACATTTTGGACTGTAGTTGTTCAATTATAAAATTAATCCTCATAAATACAACTTGCCAATAATTATGCACATGGTGTGTATGAGATTTAACACAAAACTGGGTCCAGGCCACATGCTTTTACTGACAGAGGACTTGCTGCAGACCTCGGTATATTAAAAACCTCACTAAACACAAAACTGGGTCCAGACCACATGCTTTTACTGACTTGCTGCAGACCTCGGTATATTAAAAATCCCTCACTAACCATCGACGATTATGAGATTCAATTCAATTTGATACACTGCCCAGAGCAACAGCCAAGCCAAGCCGTATAATATAAGTACTACTTCCTTTTATGGAGACCTTTTCTGTGGTAAGTTTTGTCCTTTTCATGCCTGAGAAGGTGACAGAGGTGACAGAGCGTTTTGACAGTAATTGGTGGCTTGATTGTTGTTGTTGAGAAGGACGACTTCAGCCAATCTTCAACACTTTTTTAAACAGTGATTTTTTTTTCCCCCATTTTGATTGAAACATGTGACAGTACAATTTACTTGTGAATATAGAGCAGCCGTTGCTTTTGTCAATGTGCCTGTGACATGTGTTACACTCACCTAAATGTGTTAGCAGACGCACAACCCCCACTCCAACACACTCACTAATTCGTCCTTGACACAGGAAATAGTCTAACACTGGTAAATGTTTGCATGACATGAACACATGGAGCGTCATTGTGACGGAGAATAAACATGTCATGAATATGCTCCACCAGAACAGCTCAGGTAACATGTCCTCTGAGTGTGGAGGGTGTGATTGGTGGAGCCCGGTGAATCTTTTCTCACACTGATTTTCACACAGGACATTAAATCCAAGCCTTTTCCTCATTATAGGCTTTTTTCAGAATCACATTAATAATAAAACATATTTTAAATGTATTAAAAGCTGACATTTATTCAGTATTTATGAATTAGCTGAGAAACTCATTCATACTGAAAGCTGACATTGTTCTACGACACAGCACAGTGAGCAGCCTTGTACCCGAGATGCAAAAGGCCTCGAGAGAATCAGCTGGTCCTCACATTATCTGCTCTTTGCGCCAGTAGATTTCTCTTTATACCGAAAACACACAAACAAACAGCCCTTGGCCTAAATGCAGAGAATGTCCTGTGTAATCACTGGAGACACAACCTACAAATTTAGTGGGAGATAGACTTAACAAAAGTTTTATCTACACAAGATAACTCTAATTTGTGAGCCAACATAAAAGTGTGCAGGATAGAGGGAGGTGAGAACACGGCTTCTTGCTCAATTGTGCATGAGAAGCTGAACATTGAGAAGCTTTTATCTGAGTGGGCCTCACTGGATGCTTTTACACCACAGTGAGCAGAGGACATGTCTGATACCATGTAAAAGCTTTCAAACGCACCAGACTTCTGCTCTTGTAATACACACACTGTCCACCAGAGGGCAGTCACATGTGTGCAACTTTGAGAAGTGAGAAATAAACTGAGAAAATGAGATAATTGTACATAAAAAGACAGTAAAAGCTCTATTTAGATTTGATGAAATGCCTCAAAAAAAGTGAAGCAAAACATTAATTCAAATTATTATTAAAATAATCATTTCAAAATAGTCAGGAGTCAGGAGTGCAGGAGTCCTGCGTGACTGCTATTAAATATTTCAGTCACGTTAAAGTTTCCATGGCCTTCCATTATGTTAACTTTTTTCATAAAATAGTCATTATGAATTTACACAGTTTAAGCTCCTCTTCTCTAGTCTGTTTTGTGACCTTCAAATGATGATGCAGTTCACCTACTATTTACATTTTACTCACTGTTCCACCTTTTTAAATTTGGGTCGACTACATGGAAAAGAAGGCAGCAAAATCCATTGTGCCAAGTCCAATCTGTCTTTGTACAGAGTTGTGAGTCGTTGCCAGGAATATAAACAGCACAGCTTAGAGTAACACATGTGCTTCCTCCAGCCATGTGTGCACAGAACACAGGGCTGATCGATGCACTCTGCTGCTATATGAACGCTGTGTGTGATGGGCAGCCAGCAGGGGGATGGGTCAATGCTCTGCTGCCTGCCTCTTCTTTCTGTGAATTCTCATATTCTCCTATAAGCGCCGATAGCTGCAGCTTACACTTGCGGTGCTCTTAGACAGACGGGATCCACGTCTCTGGGCTTAAGGAGGCGCTCAGCACTATCATCTATTTCCAACATCAGCTCTGTGGATGGACTGACAGTGTTTTACATGCTGGGATTTTGATCACCAAAGTTAAGAGAGGAGGAAGGACTTCATTCTTCAGGCAAGATAAAGTAAGTTGTTTGAATCATCTTGTGTCTGGAGCTTATAACTAAAAAGTGTCAAAATAATGTGGGTGTAACGGCACTTTTACATTTTCACATCATACTATAGTTAAAGATAAAAACCTTGATTCTGAAATTAGAGCAAACTATAAATTGTCGACATGCCAAGTAACAACAGGAGAGCATTTAAACATAAACTCAAACAGATGCTCTAAAATGTACAAAATATATCTGTACTTATAATAGGCGTAATATTATATACATACTGTTCTGTCTTTATGATCCTGCTTTAGTGCACAATAGCACATTCAATATTTTAGTCCAATTAAAGTCAGCATGCAACTTTAATGTCTTTAAATATTTGATTGACAGTGAGAATATTAGAACTGCACTTGTGTCCCTGAGCTGCGTCAGAACATTTGCTTCCAGAGCACAACTTGGTTCACTCATTTCAAGTCCCGCCGCGATAAAAGATGCACGGGGCAGGTGGACATCGTACCAGAGATATGAGTTACAACATTTGATGCAAAAGGATGACGAGAGGTAAACATCCAGGTGTGAGAGGGCCCAGTGTCTGCTCCTGCACCGTGGGGGGCCACCACTGGCTCCAGGCAAGACTTAAGCTGTTCACATACAGCTGCTTAATAACACAGTGTAGTCATATTCTTTTCTTGGAGATTTCTCCTTTACTAGTTTAGGTTTGTCTTTATTTGAAGGAACAATGTACAGAGACACAGTGAACTGCCACAGTAAAGAATCTCCACCTCCAGACAATGAGAGGATTTACCTTCCCTTCACAGTGATGCTTTATTTTCTATAAATACTATGAATTATCAAATTATAGAATTATAGACAGACAAAGTAAAGAATTTTGAGATTCATTATTCAGCTGTTGTAGATTATTGCTTCACAAAGTAACTGATTTCAGCTGCGCTTTTGTCTAAAATGACACATTATATTGATTAGTTTTCATTCATCTCTGTGTTAAAGAGCTGAGTCCAATTATAGATGTATATAGTGTGCTGGTTGTTTGATCATCAGAAATAAAAAGTCCGTCACTATCTGCCTTTGACGATCGTGCAGCTGATCAACCGACCGAAACAAGGCTTAAGTGAACACTTAACACTAAATGAGGCGGGTCATTTGGCAGCTCACGCTCTCTGAAGAAGCACAGAGGACAGAGGATTATTATTTCTTTTTAATATTTATAAATGAACAGCACCAATAGCTGTGCATGATTAGATATTTTTTGTTTGCATATCCCAATATTATAAATGTTACATGTTATAAATCTATTTTGAAATTAATAAAAAAGGAAATGACGGGAGCTCAGATGGTGTTAAAATGTGACACTGTGCAAACTCTTAATTTCATCACATTATCAGAACACAGAAATCCTCTTATGAGCACCAGCTCAGCGGAGAAAAAGCCCATTTTCATTATTAAAAATACTGTCTTCACCAACTGTCAAAATGTATTGATCACCAAGAGCTTCAAAACAGCCAATAAAATCACATTTTATCACACGTGTCTACAAAGGCTCAAATAGAATCTGTATCAGTAGTTAAGTGAACAAATAAGCTATAGTTAATAATTTACATTGTTTTAAAAGACGTCAGCTGTTTTAAATAAAATGTACTTAAAGCAGTTCTCAGATATTACAGTAATACATGAAACTAACCACAGCCCAGAGTTGTGCCCACCTAAAGTTTGCAGAGATAAATATTCAGTATTGACAGATGTGATTTAATAGCAACACATGATCATTTACTGGAGACTGGGCCCAGGCAGCTCCCACATCCTTATAAAAACACCTGCGTTTAGATATGGAGCGTGCCTTTCTGTTTAAATCACAGGTTCACCTTCCTTCTGAAAACATGCCACATTATTGTAGCGCTGGTCTTGACTGCGTGCACTATCCAATTAAGCTAACAAGCAAAGCATATATTGTCCACATTGGGCCTGAACCTCCCTATTAAAGCCCTAAAACCAAAATATCCGGTGTAAAACGGGTGATCAGTGTTTTATTTGGAAATATCAACTATGAGCTGAAAGGAAATGTGTGGATTTCCTCAGATTTTAAAAAGTAAAATAGACAACATGTGTTTCAGGTGCAAGCCCTGAACTCATGAATGAAAGTCTAATGCAAATACAGAGACCAACCCAAGGGGCACAAACCCGGGTAGTCTTTTGCCAATTCTAAACCTCCATAAAAGGAGCTATTTGCTATTATTTACCAATTACAATCAACTAATAATAATGGCTAAATAAAAATGTTGTTTAGTCTTAATTTACTGAACTTAAATAATTGCCATTCTCCAACGTGTTTGCTAACAAAACGACGTAAATGAGAACAATTAGATATGACTGAATCTCAATCTTCATTCAAATTCAGTTCACTACATTTCAAAATCCTGACTTTTTATATATAAATACACAAAATTCCACAAGTAACTAAGGGAGTGTTGTGACTGTGAAAAGCCATAACATGTCAGGTCGGTACATCTGAGCCCCAAAGACATTACACTTACATATTACACTTGTTTTTTTTCTGAGAAGTGCACTTACATAAGGCTCTGGGTTAGTGGGTCAGGGTTACACACTACATGGTTTTATTTGACTGTTTGACCACCTTCTGATGTCAGTCCTTTGTGTGTGTGTGCGTGTGTGTGTGTGTGTGTCTTAGTGCAGATATGGACAAGGAGCGTGGATTCTATCGTCAGGTGGATGTTCAAGACCACGCCCACTACATCGTCGCCTTTTTTGTCCTGGTGATCGGAACAGTCGGCGTAACTGGGAACGCCTTGGTCATGTACGCGTTTTACTGGTAAGAATCAGTAAAATGAATCAGTTTTCCCTGCAAGAAAATGAAACAGTGAATGAGCGACAGTGCTTTGTATTGTTACATATTACGATTGATAAACATTTTCATATGGCAGCTGCAGCGTGTGTATGTGTGTGTGTGTGTTGGCTTGAATGCCTCTCTAGCTAAAAGAAGAGTATCTAAAAGCCCATTGATGACCAAAACATGTAATAATGTGACTGATTCCTGAAGATTATGGCCACATAACTGGGGTCAAAGGTCCTGACATCGACACTGAAATATTTAAAAAATGTAAAAGTTTAACTCCACGTCCCTGCACTGTATGTTCAGTATCACATTTTCCAATGACGAGATAAAAACCAGCAACACCAACATAACTGTAGTGTAACAAATGGGAAGTGTTCAATACTCAGTGGTGGGCAGCACGTCTGAATGGATCAATACGGAGACCACTAGACCACTTACTGTCATTGTGGAAAAAATCTGGTTTATTGACAGGGAATTGTCATTTCTGAACACTGCAAATGTGGCCCTAATCTTGCAATCTTTTCTTTTTTTCTCTCTCTATGTGAAAATACTTCTCATTTTAGTCATTGTGGTATAGGTTCAAACTTCACTGGATCAACTGATCTGAATCTAAGATAACGGTTTATGTTGTAATCAAACCTGTGGGTGTGAGTTACGATGCATTTGTCAAGAAATTATGTGTTTCTGTCAGACTTTTAAAATGATTTTGGCCCATTTTCAAACAGTATTATACTTAAAGAACTTAGCTGAATTGAGTATTCCCTTTATTAGGTCAATAAAATAAAAAAGAAACCACAAAAACAAATCACTTTTCACAAGGACTCATAATAATCATTATGACTTAATAAGTGACAAATGGCTTTGCCACAGGGGCACAAGCGAATTCGGGGAAAAATCTGACAGACGACAGCTCAGCCGGTGGAATTGATTATGTCCGAGGGATCCAGCAATAAAGTGACATGTTATAGAAGAGCCAGGCAGAGCTGCCGGGGCATGTGAGGGGTAACTGATGCTGCATTAACATCAACATGTATAAAACATTTGTCACAAGGGCAGCAGAGGGATCTGGGTGTCTGCCTACAGGCATTTAATGAGAGGAAACAGCTCAGTGATTTTCTAACTGCACTGAAAATAAATCAATACATAAATCCAATAGTTTAGTCAGCGACTCTTTTTACACAGTCAGCCCAGTGGAACCACCTCCACCACACGCAAGGATTTGTACAAACAACTTGTTTACTGTAAGCACGGGGCAACACTGAACCTGGGATTCATGATTATCATAGTCAAAAGTCAAAAGTCTGAGATCACAATGTTCAGTAAAGTTGCTTATAGTTATATGTTATAGAAATGTACTCAAAACCACCAATCACTCACACACAAACTGCTTTTATACGAGGGAAGGTGGGAGAAGTGTCTTACTTAAAGAACGAGTGACTGAACTTGATCCAAGCAGGAATCAGACCTCTGATCTTTGGGTTGGGGGTTCACTGCTCGAACCACTGAGGCTCTGTAGCTCAGAAAACATCAGGACAATCTGTTGTTGAATATCATGATTTATATAGACATCACAAACAACCCTGTTTACTCAATATTTAATCAGTTTCATTGTCCCGTCCTTCATCTACAGCCACACAAATACACACAACAAAGCCATACTACACGCCTCATAAAAATGTTTCAATCTGACCAAGACATTAGCCCTACACACACAATGGTAACAATACCACACAAACTAACAAAGAAAAGGCTGATATCATCCCTTTGGTGCATCACATTGATCTACTTTACAGCGTCCAGTGTTTTCAGTGTTTAATATCACAGTAAATATCAGCAGTAGTGATGGATGAAAGAAAACATCTTGCCAAATGCAGGTAGAGTGTGGCATGTTGTAGAACATCGACAATGTGTCGCTCCTCATACTGTCGTCTACAAGGCCTTACACAAAACTGTACTGCTTCTGGAAAAACTGGTATTTTCATCCATCACAATTAGATTATAGGACCATGTAAATGGTTAAATGCACTTTGTGTTCCCTAATAGAATGTGTTGCTGTACAAACAGTATGTGCTCCTCTTGGGTACGGCAACGGTGAAGAACCAAGTGAGAACCAAGAGAGTGTTTAGGGCCTGACATGTTTTCTGCATTAAGGACCAACCTCTAGTGACATACAAACATGTGCAGCTTTATCAAAAGCCGTATCACTCGATGTCCACTCAGCTCACACTTACTCAGCCCACCGGCCAGAAACTGTTATACACTAGAGGATGACTAAAATGTAGATGATTTTTAAAAGAAAAACTAAACACGAATGACCCAATAACAGAACATGCACAGAAGCTTCAAACACTGAGGTTATTTTTTTGTAGTATTTTGTACTACGCTCTACTTCCACTTGTGAGCACTGAGCCTGCAGGACGTCCACTCCACACTGGAGCTGCACCTGCTCACAGTCTCTATGTGCTGGTCTTATCTGCTCATTTTCCACAACACTCCAGACAATAGGTGGAACTAGGCTTTTCATGATTTTTGCTATATTCATATTTATCATATTCACAATAATGGGGAATTTGTTTTTATTTTAGTTGTAATTCAATAAGATTTGAGTTCTTTTGGCTCTTTGTTGCTGCTCGGACCTTTAAATTATACGGCCTACTTAAAAATGGGTTCACTGGGATTATCTAGTTTTTTTGTTAATGTATCAGTGGCATAAAGTAGTTTCAATATTATCCTTTATCGTTATATATATCATGCATCAAAATGTGTGATTGTGACATGTCTCGGTGCTGCAATACAACCTACAAGTCCAAGTTTGTTCACTTTTAGGACCATTCAGTGTCTTTCACATCACTGCTGTGATCTGCTGGACTAAAAGCTTAAAGCCCTTGAAAAGCTCAATAACCCAAACACTACAACAGTCACTCTGCGCTAACAGATGGTTTATGTGCTTCTGAGTGATGTGCATGGTTTATTATGTCATATGTACAAGTAGAACATGTATCAGAAACATTTCAAGTTTCTCCAAAATAAAAATAAAGAAGCTTTAAATTACCTTGTGTCTTTCAGTAATAAGAAGCTGAGGACTCGGCCAAACTACTTCATCATGAATCTGGCCATCAGTGACTTCCTCATGGCCATCACACAGTCTCCCATTTTCTTTGTCAACTCCCTGTACAAAGGATGGATCTTTGGAGAAACTGGTATTTATGTGCAGCTCTGTACTGAACTCTGCAGTTACATTTTAAACACATTTCAAACCACAAACATTTTCAATGAAGTCATTATTCAGATGTTTGTCTGTCTGTGCAGGGTGTAAAATGTACGCCTTCTGTGGGGCTCTCTTTGGAATCACGTCTATGATAAACCTTCTGGCCATCTCTGTGGACCGTTACATTGTTATTACCAAACCCCTGCAGGCCATACAGTGGTCGTCCAAGAAACAGACGTGCTTCATCATTGCTCTTGTTTGGATCTATTCCTTTGCCTGGAGCCTGGCCCCACTTTTAGGGTGGAGTAAGTTTAACTTTTTCTCCTGTGACAAACCACATGTGTGTGTGATACACTGACACTCTGCCTGTGCTCAGGCTCCTACATCCCTGAAGGCCTGATGACCTCGTGCACATGGGACTATGTGACTTCCACTCCAGCAAACAAAAGTTACACTTTGATGTTATGCTGTTTTGTATTCTTCATTCCCCTGGGAATTATTTCTTATTGTTATTTGTGTATGTTCCTGGCCATCCGCCACACTAGTAGGTAACGACCTTTTCACTCTTAACTATATGAGCTGAAGAAGCAAACAGAGTCGGTATTTTTGAACTAGTTTTTCTGCTGTTTGAACAGGGACATAGAGAAGCTGGGCTCTCAGGTGAGGAAGTCGACTCTGATCCAGCAGCAGTCCATCAGGACAGAGTGGAAGTTGGCTAAGATTGCCTTTGTGGTCATCATTGTGTTTGTGCTTTCCTGGTCGCCGTACGCCTGTGTCACGCTCATCGCCTGGGCAGGGTAAATATGTGCACGTCTAATGTTAAAGTCACTGAGTCAATTATAAGTAAATAAATAATAAATTGCATAGAGATCAGGCTTTTGACCAAAGCCTGATTGAATCTTTTTGTAACGTAATGAAGACGTTCAGTTGGTCTTCTGGCTCGTGCTCATTCACATACTCCTCCTTTTCATAACAATGTGTTGAGTCATCCACTTGCTGACCAACAGTCATTTGTTGAAGCCACAATACAGAAAATACTAATCAGTACTAATTAGGATGATTAAAAATATCTTTCAGATATGGAGGCATTCTCAACCCTTACTCCAAAGCCGTACCTGCAGTGATCGCTAAAGCTTCGGCCATCTACAACCCTTTCATATACGCCATCATTCACTCCAAGTACAGGTCAGTGTCATCTGCAGTAACACAATGGCCTAAGCTGGTGTTGTATTATTGGATGTTATTTTAACAGGGACACTTTGGCAGAGAAATTTCGCTGCCTCCACTTCCTGGCCCAAACCCAGAGGAGGGACACTATGTCGGTTTCACAGAGCGAATCCTCTTTTAGAGAATCAGTGCTGAGCAGACAGTCCTCAGGCTCCAAAACCAAGTTTCAACGAGTCTCCTCCATGTCTACAATGGACACAGTAAGTTTGTATTTTATATAACAGAAATATATAGTAAATAAGTCTACACAAGTGTAAGGCTGTTTACAGCTCAGGGATATCTGTCTACTTGATACTACTAAGTGATTGTGTAGACTCACAGTTGTTCTGTGCAGCAGGTGTGGAGCGATGTGGAGCTGGATCCTCCTGACAAAGGTCACTGCATCCCTTTAAGCTTCTCACTTTGCACTCTGACAGAAAAAGTCAACAAATCAGCAGACACTGGGGAAAGTGGAAGAAAACACGAAGAATTATGGTACAGATTTCTGAACAACATATATGAACTAAAATTAATATTTAAATCTTTATGTAACAATCATTAATGAAAGCATTTATTTCTAGTTTACCATCACAAACAACAAGAGCAATCTGAGCAGGTGAAATAACTGTCCACGAGTGGAGTCTGCAAAAAAGGTGCTTATGTGTGAGGAACATTTCAAGATGAAGCTGGAGTAATGAGCACCAGGCTCAGAGCCCTGAGCTGGATACAGAGAAGTACAAGTTTAACTCTGTATATTATTGTCAATGTGGTAACCAGAGATGGATCCCACTGGCAACACAAGAGCCACAATTTATAGCCCCAAGGTGTTTTTATATATAAAGGCACCGAGGTCGGTGTTATAAGTCTATAAAGCTCAAGATCGAATGTCATGAACATGCAAAATGTCCACAGAGAAATATTAACCAAAACGTAAAAACGAATCAAAACGGCAAAAGAACGACTGAATAAGAAACAGAGTCACAAATACATTTGGCAAATCCACGTGTAATAATAATAATAAGTTAAGTATTTAGTGTCTTTGCATTCCCAGAGGTGAGATGACACACCCGAGCTCTAAAGCTTCTAAACTGAAAGCTTTTTTGGAACTGCCAAGTTTAAACTGACACGTTTCTTCACTGCAGACATTTAGACATTTGTTCTAAAACTTTGCCTCGTGTTTACACTTTTACTTTTGAAGACTCTAAATGTGTTAACTCATTAAATACATATGTTGTGTTGACATGTCTCCAAAGTACAGACACTAATATCTGTGCAGTGTTTGCAAAGGCCTGTGGGCAACAGCAGGATTCTTAGACTCAGAGTTTGGTGCTTGTACATGAGGCTGTTTGTTTGGTGCGTTTCATATTTGTTCATTATAACTGACAGGGAAATGCTGCAGACATTATCTCGCATTGTAGCTACATGCAACTACTTTAGGAATATATTTTTAAAAATAAATTATTAAATTGTTCCATAATGATGCAATCCTCTGATATAAAACTGGCAGTTGCATAAAATAATTCATTTTCAATAAAAAGTTACAATATGTTATACATTATAAAAGAGAATATTGGTCAAGTTTTGTACTTGTACTTTAGTTTGTATTTGAGGAATGTACACAAGTATCACGATACACATGTACTGCACCATGACAACGACATTGCACATTTCTGTAATTATAAATGTAACTTTTGGTGCTATTGTTTATATTTTTAATATATATTTATAGTGAAAAATAAAGAGATTTATATGATTCACCACTATTTTGACAACACTATACGTTCAGTGATTCTGTGCAGTCCTTCCATTAAAGCTTAGAGGTTTAGAGCAACAGCTCAGCTTCAATAAATGCCTCAACAGCCTTTGAACTTGTGGTTCTAATTCCCGGATTTCCAGGCCAGTTGACTTATCCAGTTATGCAAAAGTATAAAGGTATAAGGCTAAGGCTGCTCCAATTGGCCGGTTCAATAGTTGTGCACAAGAGGATTTTGCTGCTGGGCTTTCTATACCCATATATTGACATGGCTCACATGTAGCTGTCTGTACAGCTTTAGGCTTTATCTCACTGTGGAAATGTGAAGGCCAGATCAGTGTGATACAATATGGAGCAGACTACACAGAGCCACACTGACATTATCAGTGCTCGGGGTTTGGTCTCCTGATGTGGGTAACATCTTAATATAATTAATTAATTGCATATTGATAATGTACATCTTAGCCCAGACTGTCTGTTGAACCATTATTGGCTCCACACAGTCTGCTGATAAATTATGGCCTTCATAAAGCCACCATTAGATGTAGCTTCATGAATTTAATAAAGAAATGAACAGGGGGATGGGGAATAAGAATGGGCTGAATAAATTGTTAGTGATAAAGCAGCAAAATAAACCCCACCTGCCCCAGAGCAGCTCCTCAGGGGTAAATGAGACCAGTGTCCACGGGCTGATTTCCTATTTTCAGACTGTGACTATAATAATCATGATTTTCTCCCAGGAATAACAAAAAGCATGTAAAACATATTTCCACCACTAGAGGGCGAACCCATACTGTTGCACACATATAATCTATGAGCGCACATAAGCGTACACATACAATGAAATAAAACGATGTAAGTAAATAATAAAGTAAAGTAAGTGCGGGTACAGCCTACTGCCCATTTGTAAGTCACACCAAATTAGTCACAGTTTTAATTAATAACCTGCTGATATTTGGACTCTGCAGGTTTGAAGGTTTTGCGGTAAAAATATTAACACCAGTCAACAAAATGCAAAGATATTCTAATTATTCTCATTCTATGCAATGCTATTTATATATT
>KN512211.1:4062-26461 GCA_000787155.1 Scartelaos histophorus | reverse complement strand
TTTCCCTTGTGGATGAGTAAAGTTTGTTTAAGTCTAAACCAGGTATGATGGTTTGATCTCTTTACTATACAAACATGTTAAAGTTGCACTGTGGGATCTATCACCTGCTTGTTTCCATGGATATATCCCTGCTCTGCTTGGAATGTTCCACAGTATGACATTAACCAGCTCCATCGTACATATATTCAATTACACATAGTTTTATAGCTCAAAAATACCTAGAAAAACACACGTTATGACTGTGAACGGGGTTGCCTTTCCACAGATCTGACCTGTATCTTGGTCCGCTTTGGTCTCCATGACGATAGAAAGTAAAAATGGGAGGAGCCACGAAACAAGATTCGAGATTGGGTCCAGATTTTGGCCTCACAATGTTTTTTTGATTTGATTTCATATTTTTTTTTCCCATTGTAGAGCTGCTTTTTGAACTGCAAAAGACGTAACTCGCCAACCTGTAACTCCCACAACTCATGAACAAAAACCTGAGGAGATCTTTTGTCGTACGAGATCTTGTCCCAGCCCTAATAGGAAGCTTTAATGCCACGCTGTTTTCCCTTCTATACCATTCTATTTAATTGCGCTTTCTAAAACATGCACGCTTTTCACGCTGGTGCCAGGAAGTCTTTTAGCATTGACATTTCCCGAACGGCAACCGCAAACGCCAATACAAAAGACGGAGACGAGATGCTAAAATCAGCTCATAAAACGCGTTCTTTTGTGCGGCGCTGGGATAATTCCATGATGTATAGCTCAGATGCCGGTGCGTGCGGCGGGCCCAGCGCCTCTGATGTGCTGTCATTGTAATTCACTACCTAATGTGGATAATTACTGGAAATTCATGGAGTGCTTGATTCGTGTGACAGCTCCCCCCAAACGTTTGACGAAGGCCCAAAGTAGCTGCATCCGTCACAGGCGAGCGGAAATGCATTTAGCGTAGGGCCCCATCATGTTTTATTCAATCACACAGCGATGCTCAATTAATCAGATTCTGCAATTAAATTAAATGTGTACATGCATAAAACATGGCGTGGGCTGTTTAAGTGCGGTGTTATCAGTGGCGTTTTTACCTTAAAGGGCCTATGTGACGCAAACTGGAACACTGTGAGATTTTAGACGTGTTATAATGTTGTGGCCTCTTCAAAAACATATCTAGAGTTCTGTTTTGTTTCATTTGCACAGGCTCTGTTCCACCTTGTGATGTCGTGCAGCAGCAGATATTTATTTAAATGATCCAAATAATTCTAGTGAAGGTGTATCGAGCATAGACTGTATAAAAATGAGGCTCGTGATGCTAACGGCTACAGGAGCTAATCTGGAGCCAGGATCTATGTTGTGAATAGGATTTTTTTGACTAACAAAATAGCGAAAAAAAAGTTCAGGATCATGTGTCGCGGGTTAATAAGAACATTTTAAGACCAAGATGACGAGGGTCACTGCAGCAGGTACAGAGAGACGAGCCACAAGATCCTAATGTAAGTCAATGGGAGCCAGAGTCAGAAGGAGCCAGAAGAGCCTCCTGGAGCACTTCCTGTTTGGCACGCGGCGGCTAATGCGTTAGCTATGTCCATTCATATATACGGTCTATGGTATCGAGTTACTTCCTGTATTCCCACATGACGTCACAAGGTGGAACAGAGTGTTTTCTGTTTGAAGAACTCAGCCTAAATATACGACATTTGTGCGTTAAACACGTGTGAACGCAGCAGAACACATCTCCCGTTCTGCTTCTGATGAGGAAACCACATCATAACGTAGATCAAAAGATACGAGCCCTTGAACATGTGACATTTGGCTCTGAGGTGGTGAGGTGGTGAGGGCATCTCTGTGTCGGAGCTCACCTCTGTATCCACCGCTGTAAGAGCACAATGCTTTTCTCTAAATGTCAGAGCTGTGTGTTTACAGATGGACTGACCCCTCATATTTATTCAGCTCTGCAGCTCTCGTCTGTGGCTCTTATTGCTTCATTGCAGGATTGTGGCTCTTAGACGTCAGCTCTCATCGCTGCAGTTGGCGGTGTCTCTCTTCGCTGCAGTTGGCGGTGTCTCGTGGCATGTGTAATATTGCTTTTCTCTCTCCATCAGGAGCACGGAGCCAGAGCCTCGACATTTTATCAGTGGGTTTGTTTGTGTCTCTGGCTCTGACTCTTCCCATCTCCTGATTTGTATACACAGCACTGCCGCTCAGGATCAAAGCTCTCACATGTAACTCACATTTGCATTTGGATCGCAACGCTGCCAAATCCTTCATCTGTCTGTGATCGCCGCTGTAACATAAATGTTGACATTTGCTCCGCAGTGAGCAGTGGGACTTTAGTGAAAGAGATATTTAGAAATGAATTTAATCTAAGCAAAGTCTGCAGGAGTCAGACTGTCTTGTATTATAAACTGCACTCAGCATAATGTGCAGAACAGTGAAGGCAGTAAAAACATGTTTATTGTTACTGATTATTTAACTTAGTGGTCATGGATCTGTAAAGGAAATGAACTAAAAAAAATGAGCATTACCAAGAACAGATATTTCATTACATTTCCATAAAAAGATGAAACATTTGTATATTTGCACACACATTATCGGTTTGTGCTTTAATAGACTTGTAAACCCACAGCGCGGCCAAACTCCCATGAATCAAATCTGCTTTTAAGGCACAAAGCAGAGTAAACGCACTGGCCCTTTAAGAGCACCGCTGGGACGGTGAAGGTGCAAAAATTTAAATTGGGGGAAACAGGAGAGTGGGATGGAGCCTTTCAAAATAAAATGTTTAGTGGTGGAGGTTTATGCTGTGACACTTCTACTATGAGTGATTATAGTGAACAAAAGGGGCGTCATTGTTTGCGTGTGATACTAAAATGCAACCAGTTTGATTATATTATTGTATGAATCATATATAAAGAAGAACTATGGGGTATTAAATAAGGCTGTAAATGTAATTGTGGTAAATAGAGCTGCATGTTTGTACCTTCATCATATTACTGCGCGTAAAAACCACGCTCCAAAATGCGCGCAAAGGAATACCGCTCTTACTTCAAACCAGCTTTTCTTTAGATTCCTCACACATCTAGAGGTTTTATGCTGAAGCCGTGACCGGAAGTGCAGTCTGGGGGTGTTGTGTCGTGTGTGTGTGTGTGTGTGTATGTGTGTGTTGTTGTGGTCGTGCTCGTGCTGCTGCCGCTTGCTTCTCGTGCGTCCGCGCCAGTAGTGTGTAGCGCAGCGGCGGAGAGCAGAGCGCGCTGAAGACAGACATGGAAACGAGTCTATAACGGACAGGAAAACACATTACGCACGCTTTTAGCCACTTTGGAACGTATTTACCGCACGAAGACGCCACGGGGCACGTTTTTCTGTCATCATTCACTGATAAAACCCCAAAGAAACGGGACTTGACGCTGCCTGCGCTCGGAGCCGCTTGTCCATTCACCTCTCGCGGCTTGCGCAACACGCACTCCCCGCAGGACTAAACCTCTGGAGGAAAAGTTACCAAAAGGGATGTTGGCGAGTTTATTTTAAGAACTACGGTGCATGGGATCGCTGCAGTCGGAGTTGGTAGCGGCGATTTTCCCCCTCGTAACCTGATTGTTTTGGATATCCTACCCCGTGCGCTGCTGGTCGGCTTGTGGGACAGATTTTTAGGAATAGACCGTGGCTCACCTCGTCTCCTTATGATCAATCGGACTGGTTTATGATGGAGTACCGCTCAGCCTTGGTCGTCCTACTGGGTTTTTGCGCGCTACAAACTTTGGCGTATGGTAAGTTTAGTAGACCGGTGCTTTTCTTTTTTTTTTGCTTCGGGGTGATGTTTGCACAGATGGGGCTTGTGCAGATGATTTGAGTGAGTGACTTCCCAACTCCCAGGGGGTTCAAAGGGTTTAGGGTAGCGTTTCAGGAAGGACATTTTTCAAAATACCGCACTTATTAAGCGTTTTTCCATCTCGACTGTCTCCCCACTTCCTCCCTTTAAATCTCATACGGCTGGAGGTACCACAACTAAAGGGGGGTTAGCGTAGACCTCCACATTAAGCCTAAATGACTAATCCCCCCTCTTGGATGATGTCATGTAAAGGCCACTTAAACGTAAAGACTCCATGTGTGCCTCCTCTGGACGTGCCTTGCCCAAGGGACCTGACTTCCCCAGAAAATGGACATTGTTTGTGATAGAAACTCCAGTCATTTATCTCTATTATTAGGCCCATTAGTGAGATATGGTCCACATCCTCACTCCCACATCCAAGGTCCTATATTACACAGATTTGCCTCTTGTGAGCTTTAAGTCATGTTTTAATGCTGGTACCTCCTCAAAATACACTTGGAGCTGTGTTTTGTTTCATTCCCTGTTCGACTCACCCTTATTATTAGTCTGTCTGCATCTTCAAAGCTCAAAAATGTTCTGTTCTACTTTGTAATGTCGCGATGAAGCGGGAGTTTTCAAGTGAACAGCTATTTTTTTTCGCTTTAGTTCAGTAGAAAACCCCCATTTTTTTTTCCCAGTGAAGGTACAGTGGAGCACTTCCTGTACTACCACATCACATCTGCAGAACTCAGCCTAAATATGCAGGATTTCTGTGTTAAACATGCACTTACAACAAAACGTAACTCGAGTTTATGATGAGGAAAAGACATTATAACATAGGAAACAGCGCGATATGGCCCCTTCAGAGAACAACTAGCAGCAGGACGCATTCAATCCCTTTCTCTTCTACGCATTTGTAAATAGTCCTGCATGGGTGGCAGGTTGGTTGCCAGATTGGGGGGAGAAGCATTGCTTAAAAATGCATGCTTCTCCATTATAATGCATTTGGAGATAAAAGCTTTTTGCACAAGGGGTGACACTCTGTTGTTCCATTTCCATCTAATTGTACTTGAATGTAGCTTTGTTTTGGAGTAGGCTGCTGCATAATAAGCACCGCAGTAGATAAAGATATAAACTGACAATTCTTCCCTTGAATATAGTCTGAAATCCCAGGATAGACAAAACAAAATGGTCAAAGCCGTTTAATTACTTTTTATGACTGCTAATTAAAGACTATGGTGACTATAGTTCCTTAATTTACTGGTGAGAACAGAAACAAGCCCGCCACTTAAGTATGAGTTTTGCTTCTAGCCCGACTCGCCACAAATGAGACCCAGTGGTGCGTCTATAAATCACACTTGTGTAGCTAAAGAAATTGCTACCAGTTTGCCATAGGCTCCATGTCACTGTACCTGTGTAACCCCCGTGTCTAACAAGCAACGCAACTGAGCTGTACAAGTCGTTTTTTTTTCCGAGATATTTTCGTTGTTTTTCTCTCGGTATTGGATGATTTTATAGCGTGTGACAGCCCGGTTGCTCAGGGTTGGGCTATGTTTTTTATATGAGCCTGTAAACAGTGGCTATGAAGCAGTAGCACATGAACTTAGCATCTGTGACTGTCTTCCTTCGCTGAGCCCAGATGCTCTGAAGAGACTGCTAAAACGCAAATATTTCAAACCAGTAACTAGTAACTTTTCTGGTAGAGGGTCCTCCATCTGTTGGTCTCCATGGAGATGTTGCTGTGTTGTGTGAAATGCCCTGGTGTGGCATTAAACACATTGATCTTGCATTTACTCAAAAATATGAGATTTTATTGGGTTAAAAACTTGCATTCTTACTGTGAATGGGCTCGCCTCTCCACAGATCTGACATGTAACTTGGCTGTGTTGTGTGAAATACCCTGGTGTGGCCTTAAACATATTGACACCTTCCTAAAATAATCTAATAAGTAATAAAAATAAGTCATTTTTTCAGGTTTTTCAGGAAACACACAAAACTCCCCCGAAAATTGAAATTATGGCCTAAATTGTGGCAAAGTAAATTTAGGCAAAAAGTGACTTAGGCGACTATTTTAGGAAGTTGACAATATTCATCTTGCATTTACTCAAAAATATTAAGTTTTATTGAGTTAAAAACTTGGATTCTTAGTGTGAATGGGCTCACCTCTCCACAGATCTGACATGTAACTTGGCTGTGTTGTGTGAAATGCCCTGGTGTGGCATTAAACATATTCATCTTGCATTTACTCAATAATATGAGGTTTTATTGAGTTAAAAACTGGCATTCTTACTGTGAATGTGCTCGCCTCTCCACAGATCTGACATGCAACTTGGCCTTGTGGTGTCACCTGCTGTTTCCGTATAGATAAATATGTGTAATGCCATACTGTGAAACATTCCAAGCAATATCTTCGCTCATTGAACCTGGTGACACGCCCTCTACCGGAAAAAAGTTTCACGATGCGCCTTTAAGTAAGACGGGAAGCCTTTTTTCATTATTTTTTTCAAAGTTGCAGTTGTCTCCAAGATAAAGCTCGTCACCTGTAATTAGTGTGAACAGTGGAGTCTTGTTAAACCGTCACATTTGCAGATCGGAGAGGTGATACTGAGTTTCCACAGTGTCATGCTATATTTAACACCGTTGATAAAAATCTCTCAAAAGAAATATTTTCACTGGAGAATGTTTTTGCTCTTGTAGCAAAACTGGAGATTCTGTGGAGATAGAAGGTGGGATTTACTGCTCACGGCACTCAGAAGTTTCTTAAATCAAGTCTAATGTATCAGATAAATAAAAAACTAACAAAAAATGCAAATAAAACCTAGCAAATCCGTGTTACATTTAGTAAATTGGACCTAAATGAAGCTAAGTGATGCCGCTTTGATGACATTTACATTAGATTTTCGACATGGATGACGAAACTGACAAAAATGTAACTTGTTCTTCTCAGTCCGTGGCTCGGTTTTCAGTTTATTCCATTATTTACTTAAAGGTGCATTGAGGATCCATCAAGCGCTTTTCTTCACGGAGATGTTATTGATTTATCTGGAATGTTTCACAGTATCTTCATGGAGACCAAACCAGACCAAGTTACATGTCAGATCTGTGGAGAGGCAAACCTGAGTCAGAATGCCCGATTTTCTAGGTATTTTTTTAGCAATAAAACCTGTAATTGAATAAATGTAAGTTTGATCTGTGGAACAATCTAAGCAGAGCAATGACACAACCATAGAAAAAAAAACCTAATTGAGAAGTACACGTTTAATTTTAGTCTAGCTGGCGATTTAAATACATTAATTTGCATGACTTGTTAAACAAAAGATAAAGTTTCAGATATAGCAGTGGATGGAAAATGTACATGTGCGGTGCGTTTTTAACATAGAAACTGTCTGTAGAAGTTGGAGTTATGGAAAAAAATGCACCTTATGTCAGTCAAACTTGTTAGAATGACACAAGAGTGCATTCTGTTGCCGCTTTAGTTACCCCCATCCATCAGATCTTCTGTGAGTGACTGGCTCCCCAATCAGCACAGTATAGATGTCACTGCATAAATAGCCAGGCAGCCCAGTCAACCTTTCAGTTTGAGTAAGACGATCTCATAATCCTGGATGCCATACTTCCATACATCTTTTCACAAGTCTGGGGCCCCTCCTGTGCAGCCGTTAGGACCGTATATGAGAGAAAGACGCGATATTCGGTTGCTAACTGAAAGCACTACGCTGTTAGAGGCTTTGTAACTCGAATTAGACGCAATCTAAGCTTTATTTTTGCACAATCTGACTGGAAAGACATGGAAGACATGATTGGAAATACAACAAGTGAGATGTTTGTGCTGTCTCTCACACATAAAATTACAGCCACAAGCTAACCAGCATTGGCCAACAGTTTCTGGGTTCGTCACTCTCATGTTTTTGTGGAAATTCAAAGATTGGATCATAAGCGTTTATATTCACGCCAAAATTTAACATATAAACAATTAAATCTATCAGAAAATTGCTTAAAAGTAGTGAAATTATCTGTCCATGCAGAAAGATCATTATACTTGACAAGTTATCTTAAAATAAACTACCTCTAGACTAGAATTAAGCAATCTCAGAACGAGTAAGTAGATAATGAATCTGAAAACAAGATTAATAACCTGATGTAAGTTTTAAAATCTTGGCCAGACCAGTGAAATTTGCATGACTTTCTAGAAATGTGCTGTTTAAATCCATTTTGTTTTTCTTGAAGTTTCTATCCACTATCGATCTTAAAAAGTTTGCCTTGTGTCACTATGGTAACTGCCGAACATTCCCCTAATAGAGATGCATGTAGAACATCCCCGGCATGATCAATAAGTACCAAAAAACACAAAATCTGAAGGTTAATCGCAAACCTCTCCCTTCTGCTGTTTTCCCATATAAATCCTTATAGTACAAATAAAACAATTAAGCGACTAATGCTAATTTCAGTCAGATGAAACTACTAAAAGAATTCACTGCCACTTCCATCCTCCTTTCACAAGTCCTTCCTGTGCGTCTGGGGTTGCATTTCAGTGACCCCCTCCTCATCTCTCCATCTCCTCAGTCTGTTTGGTCAGTAACGCGACACCTCTCCCCCTGCTTCTATCTGCTTCCATCGCCGGTCATCTTTGTCACCCTCCGTCAACAGCATTTCTTCTCAGTGCGTTGAACGACTGTCGACAGCAGCCGTGTGTTTGCTCAGCTCTCCACCACACAGAGCAAGGGCCAGCCACAGACACTGACATTGTTGTCTCAGGGACCTCCAGCCCCCTCCCCTCTTTCTCTTTTTAACCAAACAGCGCACTAACCAGATCAAATAGCTCGCACCAAACCCTCATAGCCACACTGTAATTACAGTCTTGAGTGTGCAAGTCGATTTCCTGCAGGGAGGGATGTGCAGTGGGGCGTTATGTGGCTAGTCTATAGTACAATTATCTAACTGTTTCAATGTTCAAAGTCTTTTCCTTTTTTTTATTTGGTTAGCTTGTGGTCGTGTCTGCTTAGACGAGGTATTCGAAGGACACTGCTGCGCATATTGGGGTCCACCGTAGGTTTTTCGGAGGGCGATATGGTCTGAAATGATTTCCCTATACGGACAATAAAGTTTATCTTAACTCGTAACCTTAAAACTTTTATCGCACTATAAAATATACCGTTAATTCTGCTTAACAGTAGCGGCTTTTATAATATTTGTACTTACTTGTTTCAGGCTATTTACGTTTTATCTTTAAGTTCTGCATCGCCTCACTTTTTATTAGCGATTTTACTATTTACTGAGCCTTCACAATCAGTGTCAAAGTTGGTTTTAGCGTTAGCAATTAGGCAGATTTTTTTCTTTTATGCTCACTCAGTACTGATTCTGACACCAAAATGTTAAAACTCTTTAGATATTTAGACAACAGAATGCGATTTTCAACGTTAAATAATAGTACTTCCTTTTATATTGCCATGTGGTCAGGGTTAGGGTTAGTGTTGGCGTTTAATCCGTTAGTCGTCCAGAGAGATTGCATGAGCGTAAACTAGTCTATGTCGGCTTAAATTTGTTCCGATGCAGCTCAAGATCAGGCTAAAGCTATTCAGAAAAGGATGTATGTTGAATATCGATTGATTTTCGATACTTTTGACAGCCCTTCCAGCTCTATTTCAAAGTCTTGTGTTGTTAGCTTGTGGTCGTGTCTGCTCAGATGAGGCATTCTGGGATCCCTCGGTGCGTGGTGGGCTCCGGCATAGATTGCTTTGAGTGATTGGCCAATTCAAACATCCTGACAGCACTACCCAGTCTTTATTAGCTTGGCTTGGACTATTAGGGTTACTTTCCATTGCCCCATTCTTTCAAACGTCCATTCCTTCTTTATTTTGTGTGAAGGCTGTTGAAAACCCGCAGAAATCTTGGGAGTAAGCTTAGAGATATCTGGTAACAAAAGCGCCTCTCAAGTCCTTTGGGTAAAATGACCCTTTGAGATCTGAGCCAAATCCTTTCCCCCAGTGCGCGAAATCTCCTTGACTTGGATGTTTGAAGCGTTCGGAGTTAGCTAATCTTTTGATCTAGCGCAAAATGTAACAAGCGCATTTATGAGTCTATTGCTTAGACTCTCAAACGTGGAGTCATTACGGCTTTGTTTACGTGACCGCCAAGGTGACTCACGGAGGCGCAGTCGGTCATTTAAAAACATCACGGAGCTCGTGCAACCGGCATTTTGAAAACAGCTTTTTGTACTTGGGAACTACAAAGAGCGACTTTGTACTCATTTTATTTAAAAACAACCAGCTTTAGTCCTCCACCTGGCTGCCCATCTGCTCCTCACACTTCAATTAGCCTGTCGATAGCTGACTCGCCTTTGATATGTTCCACTACAGTAGACCAGAGAAGGCCATTTAATTACAAGTCAGTTTGAATTACGTTAAAGCGTATACGACAGAGAAGACTACTAATTTCACCGAAGCGTAGGTAACTTCATTAAATTTCATATTTTACCAAAAAGCTTGCCAAGTTTCTTCATTTTGGTGCCGTTTATCATTTTACTTCCTGGTTGGGCCACGGATTCAGCATCCATAACTCTAGAGATAATTTCATAACTGTAACAAGGCCAGAAACTGTCAAAATTACACAATAGTCATGATTTGTCTCATAAAAATAAATGACAACAACTTTATTTAGTGAAACGAGAGATTAAACTGCCAAAAATGTCTTCCTTGCTAAATTGAATTTTCATAGTTGATGGCATAGTTAGAGGCATTCTGTTTTAATTCAGTATTTTTGTACTTTTCTTCTCTTTTTTTCCACAAACTCCCAATTAACTGATGTAAAATTACGATAAGTATTTATTTACTGCAGGTACTACGCCACCAAACCAAGATTTAATTAGCAAAACGTAAAAAAAAACCTGTCGTATAGCCTGCACAAAAATGAAAAATAAAGCTCGGAAAGTCTTGCCTTAGCATCCTCTCCCTGCCATCACACCAATAATCACATCCTGAAATTGCTCTTCTATATTTCCTCTCCCCTTCTAAGCTTTCCTGACAGCTAAAATTAGCAATAACTTTTTATTCGTAATGAAAATTGTGGCAGCTGGATTCGCGCTAGCCGTGGCGCGGTTAGCCATGCGTTGCCGTGATAACAGAATTTTACAGTCCTTGAATATTCATTACATAAACAGCCTGCCTTCTCCTCATGGTGCATTATTAACAAGCTATTTGTGTGTTCAGCTGTGGAGAATGAAAAAACATGCCTTGTCACTTTCGCTTTGGAGTATTTCGCCAAACTTCATCTGCCTTTGAAAGTACTTCGCTATCCACAGGCAGGTCGGAGGAAAATAAACACTGGGGATGAGCGATTTGAAGGGAAAAAAATCAAGTTGTGGTTGGATTTCTGATTTATGTTTTAATAATAGGATTCTGCTCAGAGTTTGGTTGTTAAAAGCATCGGAAATTGGATACTAATCAATGCTAAAACTAGCGACGAAACTAGATACTCATTAACGCGCAGGTATCAGTGCTAGTGGTATTTTTTGGGGACCAGAATTGAGTCTTTTCCTTAGTATCAAAATCGGGTTTGAAATTTTAGTTTCATGACAACGCTACTAAAGGGTTAGCAATTTTTAGAAAGAATAAAACAGGATACTTTGTTCCAAAATTGCAGCCTTTGCTAATTGCGTTCTTTCAAATTGCAATTTCGCACAAACAACACACAAAACAAAACAAGGCATCAAAGAAGCGACGCGAGAAGTGTGTTTAGCAGCGGGTGTTGACAGGACGAGTCAGCCCTGGCCTCTCCTTAAAGGTCTTCAGTTCGCCTCCTCTCGGGGCCAAAGCATAATATGGGCCCCTCAGGCTGCAGACAGATGGATGGACCCCCAACATTAGTTCCAGTGGTTTAGGAGCGCTGACCTCGGCTCGGCTGGTCACAGCACTGACATAGATGGACTCCAGGGCATCCACGGGCCACTGCTGTTTGAGTTTTAATCTAGAGCTCCAACAATCTAACCCATTGTACCTGATTTTTACTGCCTTAAATGTGTAAAAGGCTGAATTGGCTTATTTTAAATGGTTATTCCTCGCTTACGTTTTGCATTCTGAGCTTCCTGATTAATCACAATGACGCGTTCATAAGCACGTTTCACAACAAAACCAGAGCAGTTTTGCTAACAGCTAGAATGCTAATGCGCACATCCTGATTATTAGACATTAAAACGCTTTCTGAGTGCACACAGACTTATTTTGAAGCTACTATCTGTACTAACCTTAATCCTAATGACTTTGATTGATTATTTGTGGCTAGTCGATGATAATGAAATAAATCTATACATTAAAAATAAATGAAAAAAAAACTATTTGAATCATATTTTGATCATTTTAATTGTTATCTGGGCTATACAGACTCCAAAATACACGTAAAAATACCTTCTATAACAAAGGTAGTGGCATTATTAAATCAAATTATGAAAAAACATTAAGTAGTTTCTGTTTTTCGTTAAAATACACTTCTTAATTCATAAATATTCTCTATTCAGAAGCCTTCAGTCACCATATTTCAACCTTTACTTGAAAGGTTAATGTACATTAGGATTAAATGACTAATGGAAAAATTAATGGCTAACAAGATGAAAATACTACTAAATAAACTACTACGACTACTACCATCCAATTCTTTAACTATATTTTGCCGTAACGAAGCTTTCCTTGCCTAATTGGTCCTCATACATGCTGGACAGGTGTTGTATTGTGAGTTTGTGGATATGACACTGAAAGTCTGTGGTGCTTTGTTTAAAATTCAGACAGTTTTTGTGAGCTGTCATTGGCAGATGATTAAAGTGGTTGGTGGAAAAAATATGCATAAATTCACATATGGTGTCAGAGCGTCTCCATCAAACATTCTCCTGAGAAGCCAAATTCATCTCAAGAGGAAGTCTGCCTTTCCGCACTAAAATGGCTGCTCAGATTTAAACCTAAAAACAGACTGACAAAAACAAATCACATATTTTTGAACGTATATTTACAGCGTGGAGTAAACGAGATACGTCGCTATTGTGATGGATGATTCGCGACCTCTTTGTCTGAACAGAGATGTTAAAGAATGACACCGCAAAGTCACAAAGTCAAGTTAGTTACACCTCAGATCTGTGGAGAGGCGCTTTTACTCACTGTGTTAATGCACGTTTTTTGATTTTTGCATGGCATTTTCATAATTTGATTTAATAATTCCATGACCTTTGTTATATAAGGTATTTTTTTCATAATTTTATTTAATAATTCTACTATCTTTGTTATAGAAGGTATTTTTTGAGCCCAGATAACAATTATGATCATCAAAATATATCAAATAGTTTTTTTTAACTTATTTTTTATGTATATATTTATGTCATTATCATTGACTAGCCAAAGTCAAGTAAGTTACACCTCAGATCTGTGGAAAGGCGTTGTTACTCACTGTACGAAGGCACGTTTTTTGATTTTTCGGCAATCGAAAATGCCATTTTCATAATTTGATTTAATAATTTCACGACCTTTGTTATAGAAGGTATTTTTATGTGTATTTTGGAGCCTAGATAACAATTATGATCATCAAAATATATCAAATAGGTTTTTTTTCTTTGATTTTTCATGTATATATTTATTTCATTATCATTGACTAGCCAAAGTCAAGTTAGTTACACCTCAGATCTGTGGAGAGGCGCTTTTACTCACTGTGTTAATGCACGTTTTTCGATTTTTCAGCAATCGAAAACGGCATTTTCATAATTTTATTTAATAATTCTACTATCTTTGTTATAGAAGGTATTTTTTGAGCCCAGATAACAATTATGATCATCAAAATATATCAAATAGTTTTTTTTAACTTATTTTTTATGTATATATTTATGTCATTATCATTGACTAGCCAAAGTCAAGTTAGTTACACCTCAGATCTATGGAGAGGCGCTGTTACTCACTGTACGAACGCACGTTTTTCGATTTTTCAGCAATCAAAAACGCCATTTTCATAATTTGATTTAATAATTTCACGACCTTTGTTATAGAAGGTATTTTTATGTGTATTTTGGAGCCTAGATAACAATTATGATCATCAAAATATATCAAATAGGTTTTTTTTCTTTGATTTTTCATGTATATATTTATTTCATTATCATTGACTAGCCAAAGTCAAGTTAGTTACACCTCAGATCTGTGGAGAGGCGCTGTTACTCACTGTGTTAATGCACGTTTTTCGATTTTTCAGCAATCGAAAACGTCTTGAAGTGAATATATCCGAGATAGCAAACTTTAATGCCATGCTGTGGAACATTCCAATCACATCTCCATGGAGACAAGAACGTGGTAACCGTGGTGTAATGGATTAGCGAAACAATGGTTTATGTCACAAGTGGATCTAGCGGTCTTATGGACGATAAAATTTACAGTTTAGAAACACTCCAAACTTACTATAATAGAAGTTATTCACAAGATTTATTGCTGTGAAACTGAAGTGACCTCTGGAAAATGACTTAACCGCAGAACTTTACTGGAGCGAAATCCCAACTGTTTTCAATACTTTCTGACAGGCCAAACTCCCATAAAAAGTTTGATTTAGCAGCTATCATTTCAGACAATTCAACTCCTCTCTCCGTCACCACTTAAATGAAGCGACCAATTCTTCAGCGGTATTTACTTTTTATGGCAAACTCTTTTCCACAAACATTTTCCCCATTCTTGGACCTTGCGTTCTGCCATAACTGTCACCACTTTTCTCGCAACTCCGATAGATATAAACCTTTTCGAAGTTTCAAAAAAAAAGAGAAGAAAAATCGAAAAAACTGATAATGGATGGAGTACCGGGGGTGAAGGGTCTTTTTGACAGCAGTCTTGGATGATTTAATGCTAGCTTCAGAAGTACCAGAGATGGCTCTTTTTGGGGTAGAAAGTGGCTCCCCGTAGATAGCTGTTATTAAGTTCATATCCGTTAAAAAAGTGACAAAAATACGACACCTACGAATGTTTATATTGTTGCTTTTTGCTTGATTGACGTCGACGCTAGCTAGATGCTCATTAAAAGGATGGGAACTTGGGTGACGAGGCAATTAGGGACCATTTCTAGACTTGTTAGCTCTTTAAGTGCAAGTCTGGGCTCAAATCAAAAGCAAGTGCTAGCAGTTAGCGCGGGGACAGGCGCTTGCGTTCGAATCCACCCTTTGCAGTCTTGTTATAATTACATGTCAGATGCCATGCTTTTTGAAGTGTTCGGTGGGAAGCGTAGCCATAATTACGCCACTTCTAAAGGTCTTAACGTATCCAAATAGCCCTTAAAGATGCTCTACCTGATTTGTACTGTCTTAAAAATGTGAAAAGAAACTGTACTAGTTCATTTTATGCATTCTCACGATCCTAATTATTCACTTAGTTGAGTTTATAAATGCTTTTCATGATTGTCCGCTAACATACCCGCTAGTGGTAACAATGCTAACAAACAACTTTCTAATTACTGGGCTATAAAATACTTTCTAATTAGATGCAAACAACACGCAGTTCCTTATACAATATAGATACACTATATATGTACCATAGACGTAATCAAAAAGTGGACTAAAGATCCAGTGAAATGAAGTTCACTGAGGCTGGCAGTTATAGGAGCGTATTTAGAGCTCCATATTAAGAACAGGAATTTATTTACGGAGAAAATCGCCAAATAAAAACATAAGGGTCATGTAAAGAGGGTTTTAACGAACATTTTAAGCCCAAAATGACGAGGCGAATGCAGCATTTAGAGAAAGAAGGATGACAATTTTTCAGTCACTTTGAGCCGATGGAGCAGGAAGTGCCCCCGTGCTCACTTCCTATTTGAATTTGTACTCATTTTTGCTCAAATACATGGGAAAAAAAATCAGCTATCATTCCTTTAACACTAAGAATTATTGATCATGGCTTTCTATAAGATTAGAGGCTTGTGTTATAATGCAATTATCAAGTCTCTTTATCATGCGTCTTGCTGTGAAAACATCAATGGGATTTTAGAAGCCTTCGCGAGCGCCGTTGAATCATTTAGCCGAACTAAGCAGCGCAGTGTAATTGAGCGAATATGATGTATGTCCTGAAATGGCCTCCTCTGGCTTCCCTCATTTAGATAATTAGAAGTCTGGCTTTTGAATGAACACTCCTAGAAGCACACTAGAAGCCTGGGATTTCTGTCACTCGCACAAATAACATGTTTAATAGCTAGCTGATAGCCATGGGTATGTGTTAGCGAACGTCAAATAGAGGCTAATACGCTGCGTAAGGAGGAAGCTAACGTCTCCAAATGTGTAGACCTGTCATGGTAATTACTAAATCAACTAATAGTTCAATGAATTATAGAATTAGCAATATTTTTAGGAGTTACTATGATGTTTTCATTTTAACTGTATATATAAAACATTATAAATATACTAGCACTGTTGGCTAATTCTATGTAGCATCGACGTATTGCGGTGCATGTTTATGTGTATGGTATATTCTTAGCCGTCTGATTTCAACTCCCAAAGATGATTGCAGTTATTGTGTCCTTGGGCAAGACACTTAACCCACCGTGCCCCCAGTGTTTGCATACATTGGCGTATGAACGTGTGTGTGATGTAAAGAGCTTTGAGTGCCTTGCAGGAGGAAAAGCGCTGTATAAAAATGGGACTATTTGCCATTTGTTGCAGTTATTATCTATGAGTATTCCCTATTCCCTCTTCTAAAAACACAATATTTTCAACGCAGAATAGTTGTTGTTTTCTTCCGTTACCATATGGTCAAATACTATAAAATATCAGAGGCATCAAATCAAAAAGTCCTCAGTTTATTTCGTATTCTGAGCATCCATCGACTCCAATTGAATTTACACTTAAAAACACCCGTCTCTCTGTAAATGCTGCAGTGAGGCTCATCATTTTGGTCTTAAAATGTTCATATTAACCCACTCTGGTGTTTTTATTTCACTATTTGGACGGTAAATAAATTCATGTTCCTAATACTAATTCGGAACGCTGATACCAAATTCGCTCCGATAATTGCTAGCCTCCTGAGTCCTCGGCTACTATTGATAAAAACTAAAAAACATACGGCGTTACTGCAGTTGTTCTCCACGAGCGTTTCTCCATATCCACAGTCAACAATCTCCCGGCGTCTTTCTACAATTTGCCTCCCCCCATCAAACGCAGCGCTAGCAGGAGTGTGCAGTAAGTAGTGCCTCGTATGCATTGACCTCATGGTTCTGCTCTCTCAAGGAGCGTTTGCAAAAAGGCCCCCGTGCGGAGTCAGTGAAGAAAATCGATGCTTGTTACCGCCGGCCTTCTGGAACTCAAGCTGACAACTCCTGGAAGAATTTGCGATAACTTGAACAATGTTGAGCTGCTTGTGTTTTCAGCCTTGAGGACTACGAAACTAGCCTTAGCATTAACTATGAAGCGGCGTAGCAAAAACTCTCTTTTTCAGAATTGATACGCGGTGTTTTTTTTCTCAGGGGTATTTTAAATGAAAAGTAGAATTGTTCAGAGTTTTGTGATTGAGTAAGTGATGTGAGGGTTGTTTACGCAATTATTTTGTTGTTGCAGACGCCTAAAAAGCTGTCATTTTAAGTCCAAGCACGCCTCCTGGCTAAACTAGAGTCTACAAAGCAATTTACAAATTACTTTATAGTTTCCACAAAGACAAACGCATTACTTTAAAATTATTGCGTTAAGACGATTGTGTATGGTTTATTTTACCATTTTTTTACCATATTGTCTCTGATCATCACTATATTTTAATGTTTTTCTTTTTATTCACTACAAGCTACTACTGTTGTAACAATACACAATTTTCAAACTGGATTTTGATACTCAGAAAAAGGCTCAACACCAATTTTGATACCATGCTGATGATAAAAAAAAGCATTTCTTTAGACAATAGAATATAATTTTCAATACAAAATAGTGTCTTTAGTTGTATCATATGGTCTCACACTGTTTTTTTCAGCATAGATAATTGTTCAAATGAGCATCTAGCGTTGATAAAAGTTGTAGAGTTGTAAAAAAATATATTATTCAGATATTAACCAGTACTACAAGTTAAAAAGTAGCTATTTCCATTTGTACCCAGTCTCCCCTTACATACATATGCAGCAGCAACAAAGCCAGCACCAAAAAAACACATTTGTACTGATTTGTAAAGGTTCAGTGTTTGTGGATTTTGGATATTTCTTTCAAAAAGAGTAAATAACAGCCCCTGCCCTAGATCTGACATTATGAGACTGGCGTGTAGACTGTAAATGGATATAGCTAACCCGCTAGCCGCTGCATTTTGATCTTAAAATGTTCAACTCTGCAGGATCCTGGTGTTTTAATATATCCGTGAATCTTGTTTTTTTTCCCTAATTCCTAGTTTTTCCTTGCTGAAAAAGGAGGGTCTAAGTTCAGGAGATGCTGGGACAATTATCCATTTTCCTGCTTGTTGTTGGACATTCTGTATTTTTGAATTATTCTTATTCTGCTTCATTCTCTGACATCTCTGTTTGCTAAATTAACAATTTTGTGAAGCCCGCCGAGATAACTGTTGTTGTGATTTTGGGCTATACAAAAATAAATTGAATTGTACTGAAAATCAATTCCTACTCCTAATCTGGAAGTGTCACAAGTGTCGCTCCTATGACTGCTAGCTTCATGAGCTTCATTTGACTGGAGGTGAATCTGTTTATTTATACAGTATTTGGCTCGGTGGGTTTAACTTGACTTGCCATTTGATTTAGATGACAGACCTTCACTACACTTCTATATGTAAATGTGCACTTTCACTGCCAGACAAATCAGAACACACTGATATGAAAAGCAGAAAGGGCTTCCATTTTGCTTGATATTTATCCAAGGCTCAATCTAAGGTTCAGGTCACCGCACCTGCTTACCCTGCACCTCAAGACAATATACGATAAAGCCAGACTCCGCACTACGGCAGGGGAAGAGGGACATAAAACACCGATTGCTCTCAAGAACTATCAAATCCCCGGCAGACACTTTGAGGAATGTCTTTCATTTTACCATCAAGGTCTGAGGCGGTAAATCAGAAGTTGGCGAAATATAAAAAAAATACCACAGTTAAATTTTTGATAGTAAAGGAGGAGGAAGTGTAACATCCGTGATTACATAGTGTACTGCGTTTTATCTTCCGAGAATCAGGAAATGCACAGCTAGCATGCTAGTCGTTTACTATCTGCATCTATTGTACAGCGTTTTATCTTCCGAGAATCAGGAAATGCACAGCTAGCATGCTAGTCGTTTACTCTCTGCATCTATTTTACAGCGTTTTAAGCTCAGAGAATCAGCAAATTCAGTGTTAGCATGCTAGTCAATGATGGCAAAACGACTCTGTTAAAGATGGCGTATAAACTCATCGCTGTGAGTAATTCAGATGCTAGGAATACACTAGGTAAATGTGGAATATCTTTGGACCGTTGCAAACTGTTTAAAATGAGCTAGTTCTGTTTTTCACGTTAAAAATTCAGACGTTTTTTCCTTTAAAAACAAGTTTACGGCTCTTCTCCGAGCTCTTGAAAATAAGCTTCTCAGCCCGATTCTCAAAAAGTGGTAAATCTCTGCCAGCCTAACAAAGTCCCACTTAAAAAAAAAAAAAATCTGAATGTGCTTTAAACTCTTTGGGAAATTGAAAAAGAAAGTAGAGGGTCCGACTGGCGCAGACCCCCGATCAAAGACAATTCAACAGGCCCATTTGCAGTTCCTCTCGGCTTCCCCTCCACTCCACCGCGTCGTCACTCGATCTCCTCTAAAGCTGGGAATTGATTTGCAAATGCGCATTCAAAGTGAAATTGGCAGCGGAGGGAAGGGAACTGTGCTTCCTCCCACTCTCTGACCCTGTGGGGACAACAAAATGAGCCACTCGCATCTGAATACAAAAACAACCAGAAAGAGACAACCTCCTTAATTGAGCCACGCTGTCGATGCTAAGCTCTTAAATGGGCAGGGTCAGCTATTCTCCAAAGGAAATTGAATGTTTTTGTCGTTGCCGCGAATGCATGTAAGTTGGAATTGGGCGCAAAAAGAAATAACAACTTTTTATTTTGTAGGATTGTCAAAAAGTAAGTATATAAAATGATGCTTCTACAACACATATCGTTTTACAATTGTATTAATCTAGATCAGAACTAGTAGTTGACTATAAAACTAAAAATATGTAACATTTAAACACTACAAACTATTCTGAAAAGGAAATTGAAGCCCCATGTTGACTTCCTATGTGTCAATCTCATAAACGCAAAAGGGAAATTCTCTGTTTTTTAAAGAAATATTCCAAAATCTATAAACTTTTCCTTATTTGTCAAGAACTGGAGCCAGAAACTTGCGATATTAATCTCACATCTTTGTCTTTCACCTCACGACAATCACGTCTTTATAGCTGAGTGATGGCACCACTTTTTGAAGCTAAAATAATTTCACTTTTGTTTATTTATACTGACAGAAGACGTTGAACTTTGCAACTTTTTTAAAAATCTGGATAAGCCCGGTAATTACAAAGACATTAGCCATAAACCAGCTCAACAAATCTGAAATCTGACAGTTTGACAGCAAATCTCGCCATAATATTCTGACCTGTCTTCCAGCTCGAGCTTAAACTATAGGGATTATAAAACGCTGCGATGTTACGCGCACTATTCTAAATACAGATAAAGCGCTGTCACTCATCACATTTACGCCAATGTTAGTAAAGATTTCCTGTCCTTTGTCTCCCGTTTTGCTGAGTAACGCATTTCCGTGACGGTCTTTCAACTTGTTTGACCTGTGACTTTTCAGCGAGGCATTTGAGGATAGCAGAAGTTTTGAAAAGAAAGTTGGGATATAAAGTCTTTTTATACCATTCTTTGCACTGAGTCATTGTCTAATTAAGTGAGATTGATAAGATTACTGTCTGTGTGCTGCCAGTTTTGGAAAAGCAGTGTCCTATAGCAACAAAACTATAATTAGAAGTATAGTGTAGGGCTTTGCAATTAGTCAAATTATAATGGGGATTGTTGGGGCTTAAAAATAGAGGCCTGTCAGTAAAAGCTTTGGGGTTTGGAGCACAGTTAAGACACTAGATTAAGGATTTTTAACTATTTTTGGTGTCCATTAGAATTAATTAAAGCGCCCATATTACGCTGCTTTCTGATTTTATGTTATAATGTTGTTTCCTTATCAAAAAACGAACCCAAAGTTGAGTTTTATTTCATTCACACATGCTTAACACACAAACCCTGCAAATATAGGTGTTAGGAGTTAGCAGAAAACGCTCTGTTCCACCTCGTGATGTCATTCGGTAATACAGGAAGTGCTCCATTGGGTTTAAAAACTCCATATACTTTCACTAGAATTATTTGGATGATTTCAGACCTGGAATTGCCAATCTCGACTGACTTAAAGGTAAAAATAAGCTTAAAAAACTACCACTTGGTGACATCACAAGGTGGATTATTGAGTATTTTGAGTTTTGGAGATGTAGACAGACTACTCAAATATGTGTGAGTGAAATAAAACACAACTCTGAGTATTTTTTTGAGGAGGCAACAACATTTTAATATGGCTTAAAGCTCTCAAGTCAAGTTAGTGTAATATCCAACCTTTAACACACTAACCCTGCGTATATACTGGTGTGTATCCTAGGTGTTAGGAGTTGTTCTCTTGAGCAGAAAACACTCTGTTCCACCTTGTGATGTCATTCGGTAATACAGGAAGTGCTCCGTTGTGTTTAAAAACTCCATATACTTTCACTAGAATTATTTAGTTGATTTCAGACCTGGAATTGCCAATCTCGACTGAATAAAAGGTAAAAGTGTGTTTAAAAAAGTACCACTTGCGACTGAATAAAAGGTAAAAGTAAGTTTAAAAAAGTACCACTTGGTGACATCACAAGGTGGATTATTGAGTATTTTGAGTTTCTAGACAGACTAATAAAGGATTACTCAAATATGTGTGTACTGTATATGTATGTTTTTGAGGAGGTAACGACATTTTAACATGGCTTAAAGCTCTCGAGTCAAGTTTGCGTAATATACAACATGTAAAAGTCAGATATTCATACATTTTTTATTTTTTTAAAGTACACAGTTTAAAATAAAATTATAAATTATCATATTATCCGGCCCAAATATTGTGTTAAATTTTGTCAGTTTATTTCCGTCGATTTAACTGTATCATAACATAACATAAAGTAGTCGTGCAGTCGTTTATTCCAAGCACTTCAATCCACTGGTACCCCCTACGGTCCCTAATAGGCTTCACTCATCCATGATCCCTCAGTGAAAGAGGGAAGAAGACTAGATAAAACCACCCCTGCTGATTCAAGTGTCAAAATGTGGTCTTTGCGTTCTCTTCGGTCCATTTCTTTTAAAACTACCACGAACATTAACGGAGGCCCTGATCACACACACAAGTATCCCATTAAGGCCCATTCACAAAATCTTGAACTTTAAAGGTTAACTCCCTCCATCTGTTTGGGAGAGAAAGCTCGTGACGAAATATCACGCTTCATTGCTTTAACATTTGAATGCGAGTCAAGGCAAAGATATATAGAACTGTTTTTCGCTGATGTCCTTGAAGTAAATCTGCTTAGCGGTGAAAGAGCCTTTTTGTTTTTAGCTGCAAATAACACCAAGAGAGGGGGA